>JAUIMM010000525.1:562500-593077 GCA_031769625.1 Taudactylus pleione | reverse complement strand
GGAATAGATAGATATAGGGAGGAGGAATAGATAGTTATAGGGAGAGGAATAGATAGATATAGGGAGGAGGAATAGATAGTTATAGGGAGGAGGAATAGATAGATATAGGGAGGAGGAATAGATAGTTATAGGGAGGAGGAATAGATAGATATAGGGAGGAGGAATAGATAGATATAGGGAGGAGGAATAGATAGTTATAGGGAGGAGGAATAGATAGTTATAGGGAGGAGGAATAGATAGTTATAGGGAGGAGGAATAGATAGATATTAGGGAGGAGGAATAGATAGTTATAGGGAGGAGGAATAGATAGATATAGGGAGGAGGAATAGATAGTTATAGGGAGGAGGAATAGAATAGATATAGGGAGGAGGAATAGATAGTTATAGGGAGGAGGAATAGATAGATATAGGTAGGAGGAATAGATAGTTATAGGGGAGGAGGAATAGATAGATATAGGGAGGAGGAATAGATAGATATAGGGAGGAGGAATAGATAGATATAGGGAGGAGGAATAGAGTAGTTATAGGGAGGAGGAATAGATAGTTATAGGGAAAGGTATAGATATAGGGAGGAGGAATAGATAGATATAGGGAGGAGGAATATATAGTTATAGGGAGGAGGAATATATAGTTATAGGGAGGAGGAATAGATAGTTATAGGGAGGAGGAATAGATAGTTATAGGGAGGAGGAATAGATAGTTATAGGGAGGAGGAATAGATAGTTATAGGGAGGAGGAATAGATATAGGGAGGAGGAATAGATAGTTATAGGGAGGAGGAATAGATAGATATAGGGAGGAGGAATAGATAGTTATAGGGAGGAGGAATAGATAGTTATAGGGAGGAGGAATAGATAGTTATAGGTAGGAGGAATAGATAGTTATGGGGAGGAGGATAGATAGATATAGGGAGGAGGAATAGATAGATATAGGGAGGAGGAATAGATAGATATAGGGAGGAGGAATAGATAGTTATAGGGAAAGGTTAGATAGGGAGGAGGAATAGATAGATATAGGGAGGAGGAATATATAGTTATAGGGAGGAGGAATATATAGTTATAGGGTGGAGGAATAGATAGTTATAGGGAGGAGGAATAGATAGATATAGGGAGGAGGATAGATAGATATAGGGAGGAGGAATAGATAGTTATAGGGAGGAGGAATAGATAGTTATAGGGAAAAGGTATTGATATAGGGAGGAGGAATAGATAGATATAGGGAGGAGGAATATATAGTTATAGGGAGGAGGAATAGATAGTTATAGGGAGAGGAATAGATAGTTATAGGGAGGAGGAATAGATAGTTATAGGGAGGAGGAATAGATAGTTATAGGGAGGAGGAATAGATAGTTATAGGGAGGAGGAATAGATAGTTATAGGGAGGAGGAATAGATAGTTATAGGAGGAGGAATAGATAGATATAGGGAGGAGGAATTAGATAGTTATAGGGAGGAGGAATAGATAGTTATAGGGAGGAGGAATAGATAGATATAGGTAGGAGGAATAGATAGTTATGGGAGGAGGAATAGATAGATATAGGGAGGAGGAATAGATAGTTATAGGGAGGAGGAATAGATAGTTATAGGGAGGAGGAATAGATAGTTATAGGGAGGAGGAATAGATAGATATAGGGAGGAGGAATAGATAGATATAGGGAGGAGGAGTAGATATAGGGAGGAGGAATAGATAGATATATGGAGGAGGAATAGATAGATATAGCGAGGAGGAATGGATAGATATAGGGAGGAGGAATAGATAGCTATAGGGAGGAGGAATAGATAGCTATAGGGAGGAGGAATAGATAGCTATAGGGAGGAGGAATAGATAGATATAGGGAGGAGGAATGGATAGTTATAGGGAGGAGGAATAGATAGTTATGGGGAGGAGGAATAGATAATTATAGGGAGGAGGAATAGATATAGGGAGGAGGAATAGATAGATATAGGGAGGAGGAATAGATAGTTATAGGGAGGAGGAATAGATAGATATAGGGAGGAGGAATAGATAGATATAGGGAGGAGGAATAGATAGTTATAGGGAGGAGGAATAGATAGTTATAGGGAGGAGGAATAGATAGTTATAGGGAGGAGGAATAGATAGATATAGGGAGGAGGAATAGATAGTTATAGGGAGGAGGAATAGATAGATATAGGGAGGAGGAATAGATAGATATAGGGAGGAGGAATAGATAGATATAGGGAGGAGGAATAGATAGTTATAGGGAGGAGGAATAGATAGATATAGGGAGGAGGAATAGATAGTTATAGGGAGGAGGAATAGATAGTTATAGGAGGAGGAATAGATAGTTATAGGGAGGAGGAATAGATAGATATAGGGAGGAGGAATAGATAGTTATAGGGAGGAGGAATAGATAGTTATAGGGAGGAGGAATAGATAGATATAGGTAGGAGGAATAGATAGTTATGGGGAGGAGGAATAGATAGATATAGGGAGGAGGAATAGATAGATATAGGGAGGAGGAATAGATAGATATAGGGAGGAGGAATAGATAGTTATAGGGAGGAGGAATAGATAGATATAGGGAGGAGGAAATAGATAGTTATAGGGAGGAGGAATAGATAGTTATAGGGAGGAGGAATAGATAGTTATAGGGAGGAGGAATAGATAGATATAGGAAGGAGGAATAGATAGTTATAGGGAGGAGGAATAGATATATATAGGGAGGAGGAATAGATAGTTATAGCGAGGAGGAATAGATATAGGGAGGAGGAATAGATAGATATAGGGAGGAGGAATAGATATAGGGAGGAGGAATAGATAGATATAGGGAGGAGGAATAGATAGATATGGGGAGGAGGAATAGATAGATATAGGGAGGAGGAATATATAGTTATAGGGAGGAGGAATAGATATAGGGAGGAGGAATAGATAGATATAGGGAGGAGGAATAGATAGTTATAGGGAGGAGGAATAGATAGTTATAGGGAGGAGGAATAGATAGTTATAGGGAGGAGGAATAGATATAGGTAGGAGGAATAGATAGTTATAGGGAGGAGGAATAGATAGTTATAGGGAGGAGGAATAGATAGATATAGGGAGGAGGAATATATAGTTATAGGAGGAGGAATAGATATAGGGAGGAGGAATAGATAGATATAGGGAGGAGGAATAGATAGTTATAGGGAGGAGGAATAGATAGTTATAGGGAGGAGGAATAGATAGTTATAGGGAGGAGGAATAGATATAGGTAGGAGGAATAGATAGTTATAGGGAGGAGGAATAGATAGTTATAGGGAGGAGGAATAGATAGTTATAGGTAGGTGGAATAGATAGTTATGGGAAGGAGGAATAGATAGTTATAGGGAGGAGGAATAGATAGTTATAGGGAGGAGGAATAGATAGTTATAGGGAGGAGGAATAGATAGATATAGGGAGGAGGAATAGATAGTTATAGGTAGGAGGAATAGATAGTTATAGGGAGGAGGAATAGATAGTTATAGGGAGGAGGAATAGATAGTTATAGGGCAGGAGGAATAGATAGATATAGGGAGGAGGAATAGATATAGGGAGGAGGAATAGATAGTTATAGGGAGGAGGAATAGATAGTTATAGGGAGGAGGAATAGATCTAGGGAGGAGGAATAGATAGATATAGGGAGGAGGAATAGATAGATATAGGGAGGAGGAATAGATAGTTATGGGGAGGAGGAATAGATAGATATAGGGAGGAGGAATAGATAGTTTAGGGAGGAGGAATAGATAGTTATGGGGAGGAGGAATATATAGTTATAGGGAGGAGGAATAGATATAGGGAGGAGGAATAGATAGATATAGGGAGGAGGAATATATAGTTATAGGGAGGAGGAATAGATAGTTATGGGGAGGAGGAATAGATAGATATAGGGAGGAGGAAGAGATAGTTATAGGGAGGAGGAATAGATAGTTATAGGGAGGAGGAATAGATAGATATAGGGAGGAGGAATAGATAGTTATAGGGAGGAGGAATAGATAGTTATAGGGAGGAGGAATATATAGTTATAGGGAGGAGGAATAGATAGATATGGGGAGGAGGAATAGATAGATATGGGAGGAGGAATGGATAGATATAGGGAGGAGGAATAGATAGTTATAGGGGGGAGGAATAGATAGATATAGGGAGGAGGAATAGATAGATATAGGGAGGAGGAATAGATAGTTATGGGGAGGAGGAATAGATAGTTATGGGGAGGAGGAATAGATAATTATAGGGAGGAGGAATAAATATAGGGAGGAGGAATAGATAGATATAGGGAGGAGGAATAGATAGTTAATGGGGAGGAGGAATAGATCGATATAGGGAGGAGGAATAGATAGTTATGGGGAGGAGGAATAGATCGATATAGGGAGGAGGAATAGATAGATATAGGGAGGAGGAATAGATAGATATAGGGAGGAGGAATAGAGAGTTATGGGGAGGAGGAATAGATAGATATAGGGAGGAGGAATGGATAGATATAGGGAGGAGGAATAGATAGTTATAGGGAGGAGGAATAGATAGATATAGGGAGGAGGAATAGATAGATACAGGGAGGAGGAATAGATAGATATATGGAGGAGGAATAGATAGATATAGGGAGGAGGAATAGATAGGTTATGGGGAGGAGGAATAGATAGATATAGGGAGGAGGAATGGATAGATATAGGGAGGAGGAATAGATAGTTATAGGGAGGAGGAATAGATAGATATAGGGAGGAGGAATAGATAGATATAGGGAGGAGGAATAGATAGATATAGGGAGGAGGAATAGATAGATATAGGGAGGAGGAATAGATAGTTATGGGGAGGAGGAATAGATAGATATAGGGAGGAGGAATAGATAGTTATAGCGAGGAGGAATAGATATAGGGAGGAGGAATAGATAGATATAGGGAGGAGGAATAGATAGTTATGGGGAGGAGGAATAGATAGTTATAGGGAGGAGGAATAGATAGTTATAGGGAGGAGGAATAGATAGTTATAGGGAGGAGGAATAGATAGATATCGGGAGGAGGAATAGATAGATATCGGGAGGAGGAATAGATAGTTATAGGGAGGAGGAATAGATAGTTTTAGGGAGGAGGAATAGATATAGGGAGGAGGAATAGATAGATATAGGGAGGAGGAATAGATAGATATAGGGAGGAGGAATAGATAGTTATGGGGAGGAGGAATAGATAGATATAGGGAGGAGGAATAGATAGTTTAGGGAGGAGGAATAGATAGTTATGGGGAGGAGGAATATATAGTTATAGGGAGGAGGAATAGATAGATATAGGGAGGAGGAATAGATATAGGGAGGAGGAATAGATAGTTATAGGGAGGAGAAATAGATAGATATAGGGAGGAGGAATGGATAGATATAGGGAGGAGGAATAGATAGTTATAGGGAGGAGGAATAGATAGATATAGGGAGGAGGAATAGATAGTTATGGGGAGGAGAAATAGATAGTTATGGGGAGGAGGAATATATAGTTATAGGGAGGAGGAATAGATAGTTATAGGGAGGAGGAATAGATATAGGGAGGAGGAATAGATAGTTATGGGGAGGAGGAATATATAGTTATGGGGAGGAGGAATAGATAGATATAGGGAGGAGGAATAGATAGATATAGGGAGGAGGAATAGATAGATATAGGGAGGAGGAATAGATATAGGGAGGAGGGAATAGATAGATATAGGGAGGAGGAATAGATAGTTATAGGGAGAGGAATAGATAGATATAGGGAGGAGGAATAGATAGATATAGGGAGGAGGAATAGATAGTTATAGGGAGGAGGAATAGATAGTTATAGGGAGGAGGAATAGATAGTTATAGGGAGGAGGAATAGATAGATATAGGGAGGAGGAATAGATAGTTATAGGGAGGAGGAATAGATAGATATAGGGAGGAGGAATAGATAGATATAGGGAGGAGGAATAGATAGATATAGGGAGGAGGAATAGATAGTTATAGGGAGGAGGAATAGATAGATATAGGTAGGAGGAATAGATAGTTATGGGGAGGAGGAATAGATAGATATAGGGAGGAGGAATAGATAGATATAGGGAGGAGGAATAGATAGATATAGGGAGGAGGAATAGATAGTTATAGGGAGGAGGAATAGATAGTTATAGGGAAAAGGTATAGATATAGGGAGGAGGAATAGATAGATATAGGGAGGAGGAATATATAGTTATAGGGAGGAGGAATATATAGTTATAGGGAGGAGGAATAGATAGTTATAGGGAGGAGGAATAGATAGTTATAGGGAGGAGGAATAGATAGTTATAGGGAGGAGGAATAGATAGTTATAGGGAGGAGGAATAGATATAGGGAGGAGGAATAGATAGTTATAGGGAGGAGGAATAGATAGATATAGGAGGAGGAATAGATAGTTATAGGGAGGAGGAATAGATAGTTATAGGGAGGAGGAATAGATAGTTATAGGTAGGAGGAATAGATAGTTATGGGGAGGAGGAATAGATAGATATAGGGAGGAGGAATAGATAGATATAGGGAGGAGGAATAGATAGATATAGGGAGGAGGAATAGATAGTTATAGGGAAAAGGTATAGATATAGGGAGGAGGAATAGATAGATATAGGGAGGAGGAATATATAGTTATAGGGAGGAGGAATATATAGTTATAGGGAGGAGGAATAGATAGTTATAGGGAGGAGGAATAGATAGATATAGGGAGGAGGAATAGATAGATATAGGGAGGAGGAATAGATAGTTATAGGGAGGAGGAATAGATAGTTATAGGGAAAAGGTATAGATATAGGGAGGAGGAATAGATAGATATAGGGAGGAGGAATATATAGTTATAGGGAGGAGGAATAGATAGTTATAGGGAGGAGGAATAGATAGTTATAGGTAGGAGGAATAGATAGTTATAGGGAGGAGGAATTAGATAGTTATAGGGAGGAGGAATAGATAGTTATAGGGAGGAGGAATAGATAGTTATAGGGAGGAGGAATAGATAGTTATAGGGAGGAGGAATAGATAGATATAGGGAGGAGGAATAGATAGTTATAGGGAGGAGGAATAGATAGTTATAGGGAGGAGGAATAGATAGATATAGGTAGGAGGAATAGATAGTTATGGGAGGAGGAATAGATAGATATAGGGAGGAGGAATAGATAGTTATAGGGAGGAGGAATAGATAGTTATAGGGAGGAGGAATAGATAGTTATAGGGAGGAGGAATAGATAGATATAGGGAGGAGGAATAGATAGATATAGGGAGGAGGAGTAGATATAGGGAGGAGGAATAGATAGATATATGGAGGAGGAATAGATAGATATAGCGAGGAGGAATGGATAGATATAGGGAGGAGGAATAGATAGCTATAGGGAGGAGGAATAGATAGCTATAGGGAGGAGGAATAGATAGCTATAGGGAGGAGGAATAGATAGATATAGGGAGGAGGAATGGATAGTTATAGGGAGGAGGAATAGATAGTTATGGGGAGCAGGAATAGATAATTATAGGGAGGAGGAATAGATATAGGGAGGAGGAATAGATAGATATAGGGAGGAGGAATAGATAGTTATAGGGAGGAGGAATAGATAGATATAGGGAGGAGGAATAGATAGATATAGGGAGGAGGAATAGATAGTTATAGGGAGGAGGAATAGATAGTTATAGGGAGGAGGAATAGATAGTTATAGGGAGGAGGAATAGATAGATATAGGGAGGAGGAAAAGATAGTTATAGGGAGGAGGAATAGATAGATATAGGGAGGAGGAATAGATAGATATAGGGAGGAGGAATAGATAGATATAGGGAGGAGGAATAGATAGTTATAGGGAGGAGGAATAGATAGATATAGGGAGGAGGAATAGATAGTTATAGGGAGGAGGAATAGATAGTTATAGGGAGGAGGAATAGATAGTTATAGGGAGGAGGAATAGATAGATATAGGGAGGAGGAATAGATAGTTATAGGGAGGAGGAATAGATAGTTATAGGGAGGAGGAATAGATAGATATAGGTAGGAGGAATAGATAGTTATGGGGAGGAGGAATAGATAGATATAGGGAGGAGGAATAGATAGATATAGGGAGGAGGAATAGATAGATATAGGGAGGAGGAATAGATAGTTATAGGGAGGAGGAATAGATAGATATAGGGAGGAGGAATAGATAGTTATAGGGAGGAGGAATAGATAGTTATAGGGAGGAGGAATAGATAGTTATAGGGAGGAGGAATAGATAGATATAGGGAGGAGGAATAGATAGTTATAGGGAGGAGGAATAGATAGATATAGGGAGGAGGAATAGATAGTTATAGCGAGGAGGAATAGATATAGGGAGGAGGAATAGATAGATATAGGGAGGAGGAATAGATATAGGGAGGAGGAATAGATAGATATAGGGAGGAGGAATAGATAGATATGGTGAGGAGGAATAGATAGTTATGGGGAGGAGGAATAGATAGATATAGGGAGGAGGAATATATAGTTATAGGGAGGAGGAATAGATATAGGGAGGAGGAATAGATAGATATAGGGAGGAGGAATAGATAGTTATAGGGAGGAGGAATAGATAGTTATAGGGAGGAGGAATATATAGTTATAGGGAGGAGGAATAGATATAGGTAGGAGGAATAGATAGTTATAGGGAGGAGGAATAGATAGTTATAGGGAGGAGGAATAGATAGTTATAGGTAGGTGGAATAGATAGTTATGGGAAGGAGGAATAGATAGTTATAGGGAGGAGGAATAGATAGTTATAGGGAGGAGGAATAGATAGTTATAGGGAGGAGGAATAGATAGATATAGGGAGGAGGAATAGATAGTTATAGGTAGGAGGAATAGATAGTTATAGGGAGGAGGAATAGATAGTTATAGGGAGGAGGAATAGATAGTTATAGGGAGGAGGAATAGATAGATATAGGGAGGAGGAATAGATATAGGGAGGAGGAATAGATAGTTATAGGGAGGAGGAATAGATAGATATAGGGAGGAGGAATGGATAGATATAGGGAGGAGGAATAGATAGATATAGGGAGGAGGAATAGATAGTTATAGGGAGGAGGAATAGATAGATATAGGGAGGAGGAATAGATAGTTATGGGGAGGAGAAATAGATAGTTATGGGGAGGAGGAATATATAGTTATAGGGAGGAGGAATAGATAGTTATAGGGAGGAGGAATGGATAGTTATAGGGAGGAGGAATAGATAGTTATGGGGAGGAGGAATAGATAGTTATGGGGAGGAGGAATGATGGATCCTCCGGTGATTAGGTAACACTCCAGGTGAGCTCTAACCCTAATTACCTCCAGAGAGTGTTTCGGTATGATGAATAGGCCCCTGTGTCTTTTGTATATCTATTTCTGTTCCTTGTTTTCCCTCCTCCTCTTTGCAGATGCCAACATGTACCCTAAGGGTGAGCCGTGTCCCATTTCCATAAGGTATCTCTATGTAACGGCTGATTACGGCTCAGTTATCCATTTTGTGTTATAATGTGAGAGGCCCCCGCTCCCCAGAGGAGAGGTCCCGTCTATTCCCCCGCTCCCCAGAGGAGAGGTCCCGTCTATTCCCCCGCTCCCCAGAGGAGAGGTCCCGTCTATTCCCCCGCTCCCCAGAGGAGAGGTCCCGTCTATTCCCCAGCTCCCCAGAGGAGAGGTCCCGTCTATTCCCCCGCTCCCCAGAGGAGAGGTCACGTCTATTCCCCAGCTCCTCGGAGGAGAGGTCCCGTCTATTCCCCAGCTCCTCGGAGGAGAGGTCCCGTCTCTCGATCTCCATGTACACAAGGTGGATGAAGCATTTTTGCAAGAGACACATGTCAGAAAGGGGCCTCCCCAGCTCTCCGTTCTCCTCATTTTACACTGGGAGTCTTTAACCACTTCACTGACGTCATCGTACATTATGGGATGTGAACGCAGCCAGCTGATGAGATGCAACCGCACCGCAGTGTTTTTGAAGAGGAAATTTGTCCTACACTTGTGCACACCGGATCTCCTGACTCCCCGGACTCGCCAATTTCTGACCGATTCTGCCGTCAGCTAAGTGGTTATCACCATCTCTCTGAGGCCAAAGCTGGAGGGGCGGCTGTTCTGTTCTATGAACATCTTCGGCTCCCAGACGTCTCTGTCTACTGGGGATGGTCGGGGTCGACTTGTTAAAGCCACAATTGCAAACCAAAAATTGTCAATTTATATGTTCCTAATCGAGGCCAATCTAACATCCTCCGTAAATCTTTAGAGCTTATTGAGAATCAATGGGAGGGTATTCTAGTGGCTGGGGGAGATTTCAATTGGGCTACAGAACCCTCTACTGATTCCTCCTGTAATGATCCGCAGTCTTCCCTTAGGGAAGTTATTGCAGAGTGACTTAGAATGATTTTCGGCTTGTGGACACCTGGTGTCTTCTTCTCTCCACACTGCTCACACATAGATTATTGTTGCCTTAGTCACTCCCATCTGGATCTCCTAGTAGATGTAACAATTGGGCAAATTACAGGGTCAGACCATGCCCCTATTTATCTGATACTCCATCTTCGTCACCCTCCGCCTCGTCGGTGGCATTGGAAATGTAATGAACAGGTTTTGAGGGACTCTGTAGGGTACAGATTACTGAGACTCTAGATGACTATACTGCTCACATACCACTGATGATGTTTCCCCTGTCTCGGTATGGGCGGCCCACATATGTGTTATTCGGGGAAAATGGATCCAACTGGGTTAATTTTTCAAAGAGCAGAAGCTGGAGTGTAGCAATTCCTTGTGAGAGAAGACACGATGACGAGGACTGTCCCATATGTATAGTGTCATTTCCATGGGAACCCTGGGCGCCTTCACAGCAAATAAGCCATCAAAATACTGGTTCTACCCTTCGACAACATGCAAATAATAACACGTATTCTAAGCTCTGACGCGCTAGTGTCTTATAACACGTATTATAAGCTCTGACGCGCTAGTGTCTTATAACACGTATTATAAACTCTGACGCGCTAGTGTCTTATAACACGTATTATAAACTCTGACGCGTTAGTGTCTTATAACACGTATTCTAAGCTCTGACGCGCTAGTGTCTTATAACACGTATTATAAGCTCTGACGCGCTAGTGTCTTATAACACGTATTATAAACTCTGACGCGCTAGTGTCTTATAACACGTATTATAAACTCTGACGCGCTAGTGTCTTATAACACGTAATCTAAGCTCTGAGGCACTAGTGTCTTATAACACGTATTATAAGCTCTGACGCGCTAGTGTCTTATAACACGTATTATAAGCTCTGACGCGCTAGTGTCTTATAACACGTATTATAAGCTCTGACGCGCTAGTGTCTTATAACACGTATTATAAACTCTGACGCGCTAGTGTCTTATAACACGTAATCTAAGCTCTGAGGCGCTAGTGTCTTATAACACGTATTATAAGCTCTGACGCGCTAGTGTCTTATAACACGTATTATAAGCTCTGACGCGCTAGTGTCTTATAACACGTATTATAAACTCTGACGCGCTAGTGTCTTATAACACGTATTATAAACTCTGACGCGTTAGTGTCTTATAACACGTATTCTAAGCTCTGACGCGCTAGTGTCTTATAACACGTATTATAAGCTCTGACGCGCTAGTGTCTTATAACACGTATTATAAACTCTGACGCGCTAGTGTCTTATAACACGTATTATAAACTCTGACGCGCTAGTGTTTTATAACACGTAATCTAAGCTCTGAGGCACTAGTGTCTTATAACACGTATTATAAGCTCTGACGCGCTAGTGTCTTATAACACGTATTATAAGCTCTGACGCGCTAGTGTCTTATAACACGTATTATAAGCTCTGACGCGCTAGTGTCTTATAACACGTATTATAAACTCTGACGCGTTAGTGTCTTATAACACGTATTCTAAGCTCTGACGCGCTAGTGTCTTATAACACGTATTATAAGCTCTGACGCGCTAGTGTCTTATAACACGTATTATAAACTCTGACGCGCTATTGTCTTATAACACGTATTATAAGCTCTGACGCGCTAGTGTCTTATAACACGTATTATAAGCTCTGAGGCGCTAGTGTCTTATAACACGTATTATAAGCTCTGACGCGCTAGTGTCTTATAACACGTATTATAAACTCTGACGCGCTAGTGTCTTATAACACGTAATCTAAGCTCTGAGGCGCTAGTGTCTTATAACACGTATTCTAAGCTCTGACGCGCTAGTGTCTTATAACACGTATTATAAGCTCTGACACGCTAGTGTCTTATAACACGTATTATAAGCTCTGACGCATTAGTGTCTTATAACACGTATTATAAGCTCTGACGCGCTAGTGTCTTATAACACGTATTATAAACTCTGACGCGCTAGTGTCTTATAACACGTATTCTAAGCTCTGACGCGCTAGTGTCTTATAACACGTATTATAAGCTCTGAGGCGCTAGTGTCTTATAACACGTATTATAAGCTCTGACGCGCTATTGTCTTATAACACGTATTATAAGCTCTGACGCGCTAGTGTCTTATAACACGTATTATAAGCTCTGAGGCGCTAGTGTCTTATAACACGTATTCTAAGCTCTGACGCGCTAGTGTCTTATAACACGTATTATAAACTCTGACGCGCTAGTGTCTTATAACACGTATTATAAACTCTGACGCGCTAGTGTCTTATAACACGTATTATAAGCTCTGATGCGCTAGTGTCTTATAACACGTATTCTAAGCTCTGACGCGCTAGTGTCTTATAACGTATTCTAAGCTCTGACGCGCTAGTGTCTTATAACACGTATTCTAAGCTCTGACGCGCTAGTGTCTTATAACACGTAATCTAAGCTCTGAGGCGCTAGTGTCTTATAACACGTATTATAAGCTCTGGCGCGCTAGTGTCTTATAACACGTATTATAAACTCTGACGCGCTAGTGTCTTATAACGCGTATTATAAACTCTGACGTGCTAGTGTCTTATAACACGTATTATAAACTCTGACGCGCTAGTGTCTTATAACACGTATTATAAGCTCTGACGCGCTAGTGTCTTATAACACGTATTATAAACTCTGACGCGCTAGTGTCTTATAACACGTATTATAAACTCTGACGCGCTAGTGTCTTATAACACGTAATCTAAGCTCTGAGGCGCTAGTGTCTTATAACACGTATTATAAGCTCTGACGCGCTAGTGTCTTATAACACGTATTATAAGCTCTGACGCGCTAGTGTCTTATAACACGTATTATAAACTCTGACGCGCTAGTGTCTTATAACACGTAATCTAAGCTCTGAGGCGCTAGTGTCTTATAACACGTATTATAAGGTCTGACGCGCTAGTGTCTTATAACACGTATTATAAGCTCTGACACGCTAGTGTCTTATAACACGTATTATAAGCTCTGACGCATTAGTGTCTTATAACACGTATTATAAGCTCTGACGCGCTAGTGTCTTATAACACGTATTATAAACTCTGACGCGCTAGTGTCTTATAACACGTATTCTAAGCTCTGACGCGCTAGTGTCTTATAACACGTATTATAAGCTCTGAGGCGCTAGTGTCTTATAACACGTATTATAAGCTCTGACGCGCTAGTGTCTTATAACACGTATTATAAGCTCTGAGGCGCTAGTGTCTTATAACACGTATTCTAAGCTCTGACGCGCTAGTGTCTTATAACACGTATTATAAACTCTGACGCGCTAGTGTCTTATAACACGTATTATAAACTCTGACGCGCTAGTGTTTTATAACACGTAATCTAAGCTCTGAGGCACTAGTGTCTTATAACACGTATTATAAGCTCTGACGCGCTAGTGTCTTATAACACGTATTATAAGCTCTGACGCGCTAGTGTCTTATAACACGTATTATAAGCTCTGACGCGCTAGTGTCTTATAACACGTATTATAAACTCTGACGCGTTAGTGTCTTATAACACGTATTCTAAGCTCTGACGCGCTAGTGTCTTATAACACGTATTATAAGCTCTGACGCGCTAGTGTCTTATAACACGTATTATAAACTCTGACGCGCTATTGTCTTATAACACGTATTATAAACTCTGACGCGCTAGTGTCTTATAACACGTATTATAAGCTCTGATGAGCTAGTGTCTTATAACACGTAATCTAAGATCTGAGGCGCTAGTGTCTTATAACACGTATTATAAGGTCTGACGCGCTAGTGTTTTATAACACGTATTATAAGCTCTGACACGCTAGTGTCTTATAACACGTATTATAAGCTCTGACGCATTAGTGTCTTATAACACGTATTATAAGCTCTGACGCGCTAGTGTCTTATAACACGTATTATAAACTCTGACGCGCTAGTGTCTTATAACACGTATTCTAAGCTCTGACGCGCTAGTGTCTTATAACACGTATTATAAGCTCTGAGGCGCTAGTGTCTTATAACACGTATTATAAGCTCTGACGCGCTATTGTCTTATAACACGTATTATAAGCTCTGACGCGCTAGTGTCTTATAACACGTATTATAAGCTCTGAGGCGCTAGTGTCTTATAACACGTATTCTAAGCTCTGACGCGCTAGTGTCTTATAACACGTATTATAAACTCTGACGCGCTAGTGTCTTATAACACGTATTATAAACTCTGACGCGCTAGTGTCTTATAACACGTATTATAAGCTCTGATGAGCTAGTGTCTTATAACACGTATTCTAAGCTCTGACGCGCTAGTGTCTTATAACGTATTCTAAGCTCTGACGCGCTAGTGTCTTATAACACGTATTCTAAGCTCTGACGCGCTAGTGTCTTATAACACGTAATCTAAGCTCTGAGGCGCTAGTGTCTTATAACACGTATTATAAGCTCTGGCGCGCTAGTGTCTTATAACACGTATTATAAACTCTGACGCGCTAGTGTCTTATAACGCGTATTATAAACTCTGACGTGCTAGTGTCTTATAACACGTATTATAAACTCTGACGCGCTAGTGTCTTATAACACGTATTATAAGCTCTGACGCGCTAGTGTCTTATAACACGTATTATAAACTCTGACGCGCTAGTGTCTTATAACACGTATTATAAACTCTGACGCGCTAGTGTCTTATAACACGTAATCTAAGCTCTGAGGCGCTAGTGTCTTATAACACGTATTATAAGCTCTGACGCGCTAGTGTCTTATAACACGTATTATAAGCTCTGACGCGCTAGTGTCTTATAACACGTATTATAAACTCTGACGCGCTAGTGTCTTATAACACGTAATCTAAGCTCTGAGGCGCTAGTGTCTTATAACACGTATTATAAGGTCTGACGCGCTAGTGTCTTATAACACGTATTATAAGCTCTGACACGCTAGTGTCTTATAACACGTATTATAAGCTCTGACGCATTAGTGTCTTATAACACGTATTATAAGCTCTGACGCGCTAGTGTCTTATAACACGTATTATAAACTCTGACGCGCTAGTGTCTTATAACACGTATTCTAAGCTCTGACGCGCTAGTGTCTTATAACACGTATTATAAGCTCTGAGGCGCTAGTGTCTTATAACACGTATTATAAGCTCTGACGCGCTATTGTCTTATAACACGTATTATAAGCTCTGACGCGCTAGTGTCTTATAACACGTATTATAAGCTCTGAGGCGCTAGTGTCTTATAACACGTATTCTAAGCTCTGACGCGCTAGTGTCTTATAACACGTATTATAAACTCTGACGCGCTAGTGTCTTATAACACGTATTATAAACTCTGACGCGCTAGTGTCTTATAACACGTATTATAAGCTCTGATGCGCTAGTGTCTTATAACACGTATTCTAAGCTCTGACGCGCTAGTGTCTTATAACGTATTCTAAGCTCTGACGCGCTAGTGTCTTATAACACGTATTCTAAGCTCTGACGCGCTAGTGTCTTATAACACGTATTATAAGCTCTGAGGCGCTAGTGTCTTATAACACGTATTATAAGCTCTGACGCGCTAGTGTCTTATAACGCGTATTATAAACTCTGACGTGCTAGTGTCTTATAACACGTATTATAAACTCTGACGCGCTAGTGTTTTATAACGCGTATTATAAACTCTGACGTGCTAGTGTCTTATAACACGTATTATAAGCTCTGACGCACTAGTTAGTGTCTTATAACACGTCATGTAATAAATGTAGATATTAATCTGTATACACAGATTATTGCCAGCCGTCTCAAACCTCTGCTTCCAGGGGTCATCCACGCTGATCAGGGGGGTTTTATTCTGGGCAGGGAAGCGAAGGACAATACCGCCATAGTCATAGGTGTAATACACCGCGCAGTCTCATACTCACCACTGACGCTGAGAAAGCTTTCCATCGGGGGTGGGGTTTCATTACAGCAGTGTTGAGACCAGGGGCGTTTTAAGAGAGGTGGGGTCTTGCGTGCAGCCTCCGTTTGGGCCCCCTCCTCTCTGTCGGCGGCTCAGCGGCACTAAGAGCGGTAGAGTATGGCTTCATGCCAGAATCTACTGTGCATGCGTGGGACTGCGGGAAAATGGCGCCAGCGCCTACTTTCCCGGGGACATCTTTTCTGCGCATTCGCAGATCACTGGGAAAATGGCCGCCTTCATTTTCCCAGTGAGTGTTTGCTGCTCAGCAGCGCCGATCTGGAGCAGCACTGTGGCGCAGCACTTCGGGAATCGGCGGAGAGGTAAGTATAATTACCTATGGGTGCAGTGTGGGCACCGCACACCTTGCACTCATTATAAAGACTCCTATGGTTAAGACGCCTGGGACTAGGTTTTCCTACATGAGATTTTAGCTTTGTATAGGGCCCCCTCAGCGCAGAATCCGGGGGAATGGGATTTTCTCTGATCCGGTATATATTACGAATGGAACACGCCAGGGCCGTCCTCTCTCGCCACTGGTATTTGTTCTCTGCATGGAGGCTCTGGTCACATCACTGGGCTCGCGGTGGGGAATAGAGACCACCATCTTGCACTTTTTGCAGACGACCTACTTGCTGTGACCACAAACCAGTCACCTCGCGTCCCAACTTAAAGCAGGAATTTCACAGGTTAGGACGACTCTCTGATTTTAAAATCAATTATAGCAAATCCACTGCCCTTAATATCTCTGTGCCTGCAGGGATAGTCTGTGCTCAGACCCACTCGCTAGGCTCGATTTTCGCTAACTGAGTATACATCACTGCACGTGCGCGAACCAGTCACTGTGATCGGACAGCGATCGTACGCCAGTCTTATTCTGCTCGTTAGTTTGAGTGACAGAAAGTGCGGTGTGTGGGTGGTGACAGGGGCTGGTCTTTGAAAACTAAACGGGGAAGTGGATGTGTGAATGCAGACGTGCCTGTGCGTTCTAACGGCGTTTAATAGGCATCCATAATTAACACGGAGCGTCATTGTACACTTCACCTGGTTGCATTTCACACTGCAGTGATCGCAGTGCTGGCGGAGGGGTAATGTCAACTTCAACTGCTGCGAGTGGGTCCGATGGCTCTATGTTACTGATAATGTATACACTTCCTGGAGATGACGTGTGCTGTGAGTGGCTATGATGGCTCTATGTTACTGATAATGTATACACTTCCTGGAGATGACCTGTGCTGTGAGTGGCTATGATGGCTCTATGTTACTGATAATGTATACACTTCCTGGAGATGACGTGTGCTGTGAGTGGCTATGATGGCTCTATGTTACTGATAATGTATACACTTCCTGGAGATGACGTGTGCTGTGAGTGGCTATGATGGCTCTATGTTACTGATAATGTATACACTTCCTGGAGATGACCTGTGCTGTGAGTGGCTATGATGGCTCTATGTTACTGATAATGTATACACTTCCTGGAGATGACCTGTGCTGTGAGTGGCTATGATGGCTCTGTGTTACTGATAATGTATACACCTCCTGGAGATGACGTGTGCTGTGAGTGGGTCTGATGGTTCTATGTTACTGATGATGTATACACTTCCTGGAGATGACCTGTGCTGTGAGTGGCTATGATGGCTCTATGTTACTGATAATGTATACACCTCCTGGAGATGACCTGTGCTGTGAGTGGCTATGATGGCTCTATGTTACTGATAATGTATACACTTCCTGGAGATGACCTGTGCTGTGAGTGGCTATGATGGCTCTATGTTACTGATAATGTATACACTTCCTGGAGATGACCTGTGCTGTGAGTGGCTATGATGGCTCTATGTTACTGATAATGTATACACTTCCTGGAGATGACCTGTGCTGTGAGTGGCTATGATGGCTCTATGTTACTGATAATGTATACACTTCCTGGAGATGACGTGTGCTGTGAGTGGCTATGATGGCTCTATGTTACTGATAATGTATACACTTCCTAGAGATGACGTGTGCTGTGAGTGGCTATGATGGCTCTATGTTACTGATAATGTATACACTTCCTGGAGATGACCTTGCTGTGAGTGGCTATGATGGCTCTATGTTACTGATAATGTATACACTTCCTGGAGATGACCTGTGCTGTGAGTGGCTATGATGGCTCTATGTTACTGATAATGTATACACCTCCTGGAGATGACGTGTGCTGTGAGTGGGTCTGATGGTTCTATGTTACTGATGATGTATACACTTCCTGGAGATGACCTGTGCTGTGAGTGGCTATGATGGCTCTATGTTACTGATAATGTATACACTTCCTGGAGATGACCTGTGCTGTGAGTGGCTATGATGGCTCTATGTTACTGATAATGTATACACTTCCTGGAGATGACCTGTGCTGTGAGTGGCTATGATGGCTCTATGTTACTGATAATGTATACACTTCCTGGAGATGACCTGTGCTGTGAGTGGCTATGATGGCTCTATGTTACTGATAATGTATACACCTCCTGGAGATGACGTGTGCTGTGAGTGGGTCTGATGGTTCTATGTTACTGATAATGTATACACTTCCTGGAGATGACCTGTGCTGTGAGTGGCTATGATGGCTCTATGTTACTGATAATGTATACACTTCCTGGAGATGACCTGTGCTGTGAGTGGCTATGATGGCTCTATGTTACTGATAATGTATACACTTCCTGGAGATGACCTGTGCTGTGAGTGGCTATGATGGCTCTATGTTACTGATAATGTATACACCTCCTGGAGATGACGTGTGCTGTGAGTGGGTCTGATGGTTCTATGTTACTGATGATGTATACACTTCCTGGAGATGACCTGTGCTGTGAGTGGCTATGATGGCTCTATGTTACTGATAATGTATACACCTCCTGGAGATGACCTGTGCTGTGAGTGGCTATGATGGCTCTATGTTACTGATAATGTATACACTTCCTGGAGATGACCTGTGCTGTGAGTGGCTATGATGGCTCTATGTTACTGATAATGTATACACTTCCTGGTGATGACGTGTGCTGTGAGTGGCTATGATGGCTCTATGTTACTGATATTGTATACACTTCCTGGAGATGACCTGTGCTGTGAGTGGCTATGATGGCTCTATGTTACTGATAATGTATACACTTCCTGGAGATGACCTGTGCTGTGAGTGGCTATGATGGCTCTATGTTACTGATATTGTATACACTTCCTGGAGATGACCTGTGCTGTGAGTGGCTATGATGGCTCTATGTTACTGATATTGTATACACTTCCTGGAGATGACCTGTGCTGCGAGTAGTAACGGGATACTACTGCCATAGTAACGGGATAATCAGTGATCACTTCCTGCCTGATATACCCCAGCCCTTGTCATTTGCCATAGTAACGGGATAATCAGTGTTATCACTTCCTGCCTGATATATCCCAGCCCTTGTCATCTGCCATAGTAATGGGATAATCAGTGATCACTTCCTGCCTGATATATCCCAGCCCTTGTCATCTGCCATAGTAACGGGATAATCAGTGATCACTTCCTGCCTGATATATCCCAGCCCTCGTCATCTGCCATAGTAACGGGATAATCAGTGATCACTTCCTGCCTGATATACCCCAGCCCTTGTCATCTGCCATAGTAACGGGATAATCAGTGATCACGTCCTGCCTGATATATCCCAGCCCTCGTCATCTGCCATAGTAACGGGATAATCAGTGATCACTTCCTGCCTGATATATCCCAGCCCTCGTCATCTGCCATAGTAACGGGATAATCAGTGATCACTTCCTGCCTGATATACCCCAGCCCTCGTCATCTGCCATAGTAACGGGATAATCAGTGATCACTACCTGCCTGATATATCCCAGCCCTCGTCATCTGCCATAGTAACGGGATAATCAGTGATCACTTCCTGCCTGATATACCCCAGCCCTTGTCATCTGCCATAGTAACGGGATAATCAGTGATCACGTCCTGCCTGATATATCCCAGCCCTCGTCATCTGCCATAGTAACGGGATAATCAGTGATCACTTCCTGCCTGATATATCCCAGCCCTCGTCATCTGCCATAGTAACGGGATAATCAGTGATCACGTCCTGCCTGATATATCCCAGCCCTTGTCATCTGCCATAGTAACGGGATAATCAGTGATCACTTCCTGCCTGATATATCCCAGCCCTCGTCATCTGCCATAGTAACGGGATAATCAGTGATCACTTCCTGCCTGATATATCCCAGCCCTCGTCATCTGCCATAGTAACGGGATAATCAGTGATCACTTCCTGCCTGATATATCCCAGCCCTTGTCATCTGCCATAGTAACGGGATAATCAGTGATCACTTCCTGCCTGATATATCCCAGCCCTCGTCATCTGCCATAGTAACGGGATAATCAGTGATCACTTCCTGCCTGATATACCCCAGCCCTCGTCATCTGCCATAGTAACGGGATAATCAGTGATCACTTCCTGCCTGATATATCCCAGCCCTTGTCATCTGCCATAGTAACGGGATAATCAGTGATCACTTCCTGCCTGATATATCCCAGCCCTCGTCATCTGCCATAGTAACGGGATAATCAGTGATCACTTCCTGCCTGATATATCCCAGCCCTCGTCATCTGCCATAGTAACGGGATAATCAGTGATCACTTCCTGCCTGATATATCCCAGCCCTCGTCATCTGCCATAGTAACGGGATAATCAGTGATCACTTCCTGCCTGATATATCCCAGCCCTCGTCATCTGCCATAGTAACGGGATAATCAGTGATCACTTCCTGCCTGATATATCCCAGCCCTCGTCATCTGCCATAGTAACGGGATAATCAGTGATCACTTCCTGCCTGATATATCCCAGCCCTCGTCATCTGCCATAGTAACGGGATAATCAGTGATCACTTCCTGCCTGATATATCCCAGCCCTCGTCATCTGCCATAGTAACGGGATAATCAGTGTTATCACTTCCTGCCTGATATATCCCAGCCCTTGTCATCTGCCATAGTAACGGGATAATCAGTGATCACTTTCTGCCTGATATATCCCAGCCCTCGTCATCTGCCATAGTAACGGGATAATCAGTGATCACTTCCTGCCTGATATATCCCAGCCCTCGTCATCTGCCATAGTAACGGGATAATCAGTGATCACTTCCTGTCTGATATACCCCAGCCCTCGTCATCTGCCATAGTAACGGGATAATCAGTGATCACTTCCTGCCTGATATACCCCAGCCCTCGTCATCTGCCATAGTAACGGGATAATCAGTGATCACTTCCTGTCTGATATATCCCAGCCCTCGTCATCTGCCATAGTAACGGGATAATCAGTGATCACTTCCTGTCTGATATACCCCAGCCCTCGTCATCTGCCATAGTAACGGGATAATCAGTGATCACTTCCTGCCTGATATACCCCAGCCCTCGTCATCTGCCATAGTAACGGGATAATCAGTGATCACTTCCTGCCTGATATACCCCAGCCCTCGTCATCTGCCATAGTAACGGGATAATCAGTGATCACTTCCTGTCTGATATATCCCAGCCCTCGTCATCTGCCATAGTAACGGGATAATCAGTGATCACTTCCTGTCTGATATACCCCAGCCCTCGTCATCTGCCATAGTAACGGGATAATCAGTGATCACTTCCTGCCTGATATACCCCAGCCCTCGTCATCTGCCATAGTAACGGGATAATCAGTGATCACTTCCTGTCTGATATACCCCAGCCCTCGTCATCTGCCATAGTAACGGGATAATCAGTGATCACTTCCTGCCTGTGAGGTTAAATGCAGGAAGTTCTCATTATGAGATGACATCTCTTGCTTAGATCACATTGGTAACGGAAACTGCGGTTTTGTCTGTTCTCTGTACAGTCTTGGTGTCTGTGGCCCAGACACAACACTTGTGGTTTTGTGATGTAATCTATAGATGCAGTGATCTGAATGTTTCCACTAACCTGTCGCTGAGGTTTAATGCTGACACGGCCTGCTTTCATTTCCACACTCATCAGGTTTTCACCTATAAATGTTTGCCTCAATAAGTGGTAACTATTCTCTAACTGCCTGGTGGCCACCGAATGTCTTAAAACAGAGACTCAGACTTTAATGAATCCTGAGCTGTCGTTTTACAACAACTCATAAGAATAGTTCTGAGCTGATAAACCATAAGCAGAGGACTTTCCGGCCCTACATATAAGAAAAAGGTCCTCACTGCAACTTTCAACTTTCCTACCAAGCTGATGTGTGTCCTCTGCATGGCTATTGTCCCTCATACACCACTCTAAAACCAAATTCTGGTATCCTATAGTTGCCATTATCATTGGTTAGAGTAGCTGTCAGAGATGCCACAACTGGCCACACAGCTTATTCGGTCGTG
The DNA here is from genome assembly GCA_031769625.1 of Taudactylus pleione. NCBI lineage: Eukaryota > Metazoa > Chordata > Amphibia > Anura > Myobatrachidae > Taudactylus > Taudactylus pleione. The sequence goes on along the minus strand of JAUIMM010000525.1, from coordinate 570,467 downwards.
AAGAATAAAAAGCTGAATGATAGGTTGAACAACACAGATTTGTGTGACAGGAAAAAAAGTCGGTGTTGGACGAGGTAGATTAGGGAGGAATGAAGATGATGTGTTGGAGGAGGTAAAGCGCCATCTCCACATAGAACTATTTTGAGGCAATTTTTTTACATATACCACTATTGGGTGTTTGGTCGCACTCAGATATACGCACACCTTGGTGTGCATTGTGGTGATGCGTTCAAACACCCAAGAGTGGTACATCTATAATATATATATCTATATGTAACATTTTCTCGTGCACCCCATTTCCTGACTATGTACTGTAATGCAATTTGTGTCAGACAATTCCCCAGGTGTCCACTAATTGCTGTGCTTGGGGGAAGTCTCCGTCTCTGCGAGCTGTTAGGCCTCAGTCCATGAAGAGCATAGCTTATCTTTAGCAGATGATGTGGTCACTTACCTCCGGCACCACAGATGGATGAAGAATAAAGCTTTGTGGTCACATTTCCCCGGTGATTATGTTGGAGAGATGGGGGCAGTAGTACCAGATTCTGACATTGTGTTGCCGCTAGCAATGCCAGCCCCTGCCCCCCTTTTGTTTGGAAAACATTGGGAGTCTCGCAAACACACCGAAGCATCTAATTATGAGGGAGTTATTTTGGGCGAATGTGAGAGTGTCTCCAGCTTGCAGTGGTCCAGGGTGTCCCTAAGAGGGATCCTAAGGAGAAAGCTGTTGTCGTGCTGTGTGTATTGCGGGAATCCATTACTTCCAGGACACCAGCGTCACAGAAAGGCTCTAGCATGGTTATCGCACACAGACGGGGAATCTCATTGGATGGATGACTGTATGAAACAGTCTCTCTGATGACAAAGACAACAACGACCTTCAAACTGCTTCTACTTTTATTTTCAAAATATAAATTCTAAGAAGCAAATGTTAATTACTGTATAAAGCTGTACACGTTTATGTGGTAAGCGAGGGGATCCACTATACCGTATACAAAGGTCTATGGAGGACAGTAACTCCGACTACAGGGATCCTGCATCTAAACTGTGCTTCTGCCCCCATCCCCCCCATTACGCATTATCCCACTGGGTAGCTGTATAAAGCTGTACACTGTTATCTGGTAAGCGAGGGAATCCACTATACCATATACAAAGGTCTATGGAGGACAGTTACTCCAACTACAGGGATCCTGCATCTAACCTGTGCTTCTGCCCCCGTTGCGCTTTATGCCCACTGTGTAACTGTATGGGGGGCACACGGGCGCCTGAGCGGCTGAAACACGTTAGTACATGGCTGATAACGATAATCTTCCATGGGGTCCGGCTTTGTTGTGTTGTGGATGTCTAACTGGTCGGTGCATGTGCTTCTGCTGGTGGGTTCTGGCTACACATGTCTATCTTCTCTCTATATCTAAGTTATATACAGCTGATTTCCGCCTGCATATTACCCCTTCCGTACCGGCGCTCGCTGTCCTAAGATACATCTGAGGTCAGCGTGTATGAAATAGCCACAACGTGTGAATAGACTTATGTATCATTTTGGTGTTTCTGGATAAATCGGGTGCTGACCCACACGGCTGCACTGTGGTGATGATATCGGTGAGGTACAAGCCAGGAGCCACCTCATTCCTCCGAGCTCACGGTCTGGTGCTTGTTGTCCTCTACTTCCTCTCCTCCTCTGGGGCCGTCACTTCCACAGACAGGATCTGCTCATCCCCCATGGGGGAAGGGCTGACTCTTATAAAGACTGTGTTATCCGCAGACTCTGAGACTATTTCAGTGGGATCATCATCTTCTGGTTTGCTGGGCGGAACCGGAGACCGGCGGTGTACAGGCGAGCCGGGAGGAACCGGACTGGTTGTCGTGGGCTACAGAGAGGATGACACCAACAAACACTTTGTACTCCTTATAAAACACCAAAAAAACCCTCATTGCCCTGTTGTCGGCTGATGAGCCGCGAACGGACATCGCCTGTAACTAGCGGAAACTCGTTATGTCACACAGCCCCCCCCCCCCGGAATAACACGCTTATAGTATGTTGTACAGACTGTCAGAAACCCTCATGTAAATGTTGCAATCTCCCGTTCTTACCTCAATGGTCTTTTTTACTTTCAGACGGTGCTTTAATTTTGAAAATCCCTTGAAGCCCATTTTTTCCGTGGCAGCGAGGGCCGCCTTCAGTAGTTTGGGAGTCTCAGGCCTGGGCGGGATAATGTGCTGGAAACCCTTCTGCGCCGGACCCTCATCTCTGGGCTTGCTGCTGTTCTTAAGCATTTTCCTAGTGTAAGGAAACAGACACACAGCATAATAGAGATGAGGAGACGATAATTCGCGCCCATGATCTTTGTCACCCCCCCATCTGGGCTGGAGCTTTCCTGTCTCTTATCTGCTCTCTAAGCCCCTCGGGGCTAACCTAAGAGGAATGGGCACTTTCACTCACTTTGCTTTCCTGCGTAGGACCTTCTGGGACTCAGGGTAATGGGTGAGGATGTCACTCAGATCCTTCTTATCCAGGATGAAAAGGTTGGTGTATCCATGGGCCACCACATTGGCTGTACGTCTGTTTCCCCCACCGACTGCCAGGAGACTGACGGAAGCAAAAAGATGGATGAAGGTAACCTGCAAGCGTCATTTACCCCGAGCCTTTCCCCGACTGAGGTCACCAGACTCCCTACTCAGACTCCCTACTCAGACTCCCTACTCAGACTCTCCAGCACAACATTTTGGAGTTTAAAGAATATAGAAAGGACCTAATAATGTAAGGTAAGAGGTTTTGCACTGACGTGTCCTCCCATACCCAACCCATCCCATACCTAATCACATACCCAATCACATACCCAATACCATACCTAATCACATATCCAATCCCATCACATATACATCCCATACTATCCCATCCCCCATCCATCCCATACCTAATCACATACCTAATCACATACCCAATCCCATCACATACCTAATCACATATCCATCCCATACTATCCCATCCATCCCATACCTAATCACATACCTATCCCATCCATCCCATACCTAATCACATACCCATCCCATACCTAATCACATACCCAATCCCATCACATACCTTTCACATACCCAATCCCATACCCAATCCCATCACGTACCTATCCCATACACAATTACATAACTAATCACATCCCTAATCTCATACCTAATCCCATACCCAATCCCATACCCAATCCCATAACTAATCACATCCCTAATCACATACCCAATCCCATCCCTAATCCCATACCCAATCCCATCACGTACCTATCCCATACCTAATCCCATACCCAATTACATAACTAATCACATACCCAATCACATACCCAATCCCATCACGTACCTATCCCATAACTAATCACATACCTTATACCAATCCCATAACTAATCACATACCCATCCCATAACTAATCACATACCCAATCCCATCACGTACCTATCCCATACCTAATCCCATACCCAATTACATAACTAATCACATACCCATCCCATACCTAATCACATACCCAATCCCATCACGTACCTATCCCATACCCAATCCCATAACTAATCACATACCTTATACCAATCCCATAACTAATCACATACCCATCCCATAACTAATCACATACCCATCCCATAACTAATCACATATCCAATCCCATCACGTACCTATCCCATACCTAATCACATACCCATCCCATACCTAATCCCATACCCAATCCCCTCACGTACCTATCCCATACCTAATCCCATAACTAATCACATACCCATCCCATCACATACCCATCCCATACCTAATCGCATACCCAATCCCATCACGTACCTATCCCATACACAATTACATAACTAATCACATCCCTAATCTCATACCCAATCCCATACCCAATCCCATACCCAATCCCATACCCAATCCCATACCCAATCCCATCACGTACCTATCCCATACCTAATCGCATACCCAATCCCATCACGTACCTATCCCATACCCAATCCCATAACTAATCACATACCCAATCACATACCCAATCCCATCACGTACCTATCCCATACCCAATCCCATACCCAATTACATAACTAATCACATACCCATCCCATACCTAATCACATACCCAATCCCATCACGTACCTATCCCATACCCAATCCCATAACTAATCACATACCTTATACCAATCCCATAACTAATCACATACCCATCCCATAACTAATCACATACCCAATCCCATCACGTACCTATCCCATACCTAATCCCATACCCAATTACATAACTAATCACATACCCATCCCATACCTAATCACATACCCAATCCCATCACGTACCTATCCCATACCCAATCCCATAACTAATCACATACCTTATACCAATCCCATAACTAATCACATACCCATCCCATAACTAATCACATACCCAATCCCATCACGTACCTATCCCATACCTAATCACATACCCATCCCATACCTAATCCCATACCCAATCCCATCACATACCTTTCACATACCCAATCCCATAACTAATCACATCCCTAATCACATACCCAATCCCATCCCTAATCCCATACCCAATCCCATCACGTACCTATCCCATACCTAATCCCATACCCAATTACATAACTAATCACATACCCATCCCATACCTAATCACATACCCAATCACATACCCAATCCCATCACGTACCTATCCCATACCCAATCCCATAACTAATCACATACCCAATCACATACCCAATCCCATCACGTACCTATCCCATACCCAATTACATAACTAATCACATACCCATCCCATACCTAATCACATACCCAATCCCATCACGTACCTATCCCATACCCAATCCCATAACTAATCACATACCTTATACCAATCCCATAACTAATCACATACCCAATCACATACCCAATCCCATCACGTACCTATCCCATACCCAATCCCATACCCAATTACATAACTAATCACATACCCATCCCATACCTAATCACATACCCAATCCCATCACGTACCTATCCCATGCCCAATCCCATAACTAATCACATACCTTATACCAATCCCATAACTAATCACATACCCATCCCATAACTAATCACATACCCATCCCATAACTAATCACATACCCATCCCATACCCAATCCCATCACGTACCTATCCCATACCTAATCCCATAACTAATCACATACCTTATACCAATCCCATAACTAATCACATACCCATCCCATAACTAATCACATACCCAATCCCATCACGTACCTATCCCATACCTAATCACATACCCATCCCATACCCAATCCCATCACGTACCTATCCCATACCTAATCCCATAACTAATCACATACCCATCCCATCACATACCCATCCCATACCTAATCGCATACCCAATCCCATCACGTACCTATCCCATACCCAATTACATAACTAATCACATCCCTAATCCCATACCCAATCCCATACCCAATCCCATCACGTACCTATCCCATACCCAATCCCATAACTAATCACATACCCAATCCCATCACGTACCTATCCCATACCCAATTACATAACTAATCACATCCCTAATCCCATACCTAATCCCATACCCAATCCCATACCCAATCCCATCACGTACCTATCCCATACCCAATCCCATAACTAATCACATACCCAATCCCATCACGTACCTATCCCATACCTAATCCCATACCCATCCCATCCCCATCCCATACCTAATCGCATACCCAATCCCATAACTAATCACATCCCTAATCTCATACCCAATCCCATAACTAATCACATACCTAATCCCATACCCAATTACATAACTAATCACATCCCTAATCTCATACCCAATCCCATAACTAATCACATACCTTATACCAATCCCATAACTAATCACATACCCAATCCCATCACGTACCTATCCCATACCTAATCACATACCCATCCCATACCTAATCACATACCCAATCCCATCACATACCTTTCACATACCCAATCCCATAACTAATCACATCCCTAATCACATACCCAATCCCATCCCTAATCCCATACCCAATCCCATCACGTACCTATCCCATACCTAATCCCATACCCAATTACATAACTAATCACATACCCATCCCATACCTAATCACATACCCAATCACATAACGTACCTATCCCATACCCAATCCCATAACTAATCACATACCCAATCACATACCCAATCCCATCACGTACCTATCCCATACCCAATCCCATACCCAATTACATAACTAATCACATACCCATCCCATACCTAATCACATACCCAATCCCATCACGTACCTATCCCATACCCAATCCCATAACTAATCACATACCTTATACCAATCCCATAACTAATCACATACCCATCCCATAACTAATCACATACCCAATCCCATCACGTACCTATCCCATACCTAATCCCATACCCAATTACATAACTAATCACATACCCATCCCATACCTAATCACATACCCAATCCCATCACGTACCTATCCCATACCCAATCCCATAACTAATCACATACCTTATACCAATCCCATAACTAATCACATACCCATCCCATAACTAATCACATACCCAATCCCATCACGTACCTATCCCATACCTAATCACATACCCATCCCATACCTAATCCCATACCCAATCCCATCACGTACCTATCCCATACCTAATCCCATAACTAATCACATACCCATCCCATCACATACCCATCCCATACCTAATCGCATACCCAATCCCATCACGTACCTATCCCATACCCAATTACATAACTAATCACATCCCTAATCCCATACCCAATCCCATACCCAATCCCATCACGTACCTATCCCATACCCAATCCCATAACTAATCACATACCCAATCCCATCACGTACCTATCCCATACCCAATTACATAACTAATCACATCCCTAATCCCATACCTAATCCCATACCCAATCCCATACCCAATCCCATACCCAATCCCATCACGTACCTATCCCATACCCAATCCCATAACTAATCACATACCCAATCCCATCACGTACCTATCCCATACCTAATCCCATACCCATCCCATCACATACCCATCCCATACCTAATCGCATACCCAATCCCATAACTAATCACATCCCTAATCTCATACCCAATCCCATAACTAATCACATACCTAATCCCATACCCAATTACATAACTAATCACATCCCTAATCTCATACCCAATCCCATAACTAATCACATACCTAATCCCATACCCAATTACATAACTAATCACATCCCTAATCTCATACCCAATCCCATAACTAATCACATACCTTATACCAATCCCATAACTAATCACATACCCAATCCCATCACGTACCTATCCCATACCTAATCACATACCCATCCCATACCTAATCACATACCCAATCCCATCACATACCTTTCACATACCCAATCCCATAACTAATCACATCCCTAATCACATACCCAATCCCATCCCTAATCCCATACCCAATCCCATCACGTACCTATCCCATACCTAATCCCATACCCAATTACATAACTAATCACATACCCATCCCATACCTAATCACATACCCAATCACATAACGTACCTATCCCATACCCAATCCCATAACTAATCACATACCCAATCACATACCCAATCCCATCACGTACCTATCCCATACCCAATCCCATACCCAATTACATAACTAATCACATACCCATCCCATACCTAATCACATACCCAATCCCATCACGTACCTATCCCATACCCAATCCCATAACTAATCACATACCTTATACCAATCCCATAACTAATCACATACCCATCCCATAACTAATCACATACCCAATCCCATCACGTACCTATCCCATACCTAATCCCATACCCAATTACATAACTAATCACATACCCATCCCATACCTAATCACATACCCAATCCCATCACGTACCTATCCCATACCCAATCCCATAACTAATCACATACCTTATACCAATCCCATAACTAATCACATACCCATCCCATAACTAATCACATAC
>JAUIMM010000525.1:347500-560000 GCA_031769625.1 Taudactylus pleione | reverse complement strand
TTGTGTTTTGGATCTGTATTTTTTTGAAAAAAACCATAAAACAGCTAAAATCACAGAATTTGTAGGTTTTTCTGCTCCTATGCTATTATTAACCTCAATAACCTTAATTTCCACTCATTTCCAGTCTATTCTGAACACCTCACACCTCACAATAGTGTTTTTATGTCCAAAAGGTTGCACCGAGGTAGCTGGATGACTATGCTAAGAGATACGAGTGGGCGGCACAAACACGTGACCCATCTAGGCGTGACACTGCAGTGGCAGACAGGATGGCATTGAAAAACTAGGCCCCAAACTGTACATAATGCCAAGAGAAAAAAGAGGTGCAAGATGGAATTGTCCTTGGGCCCTCCCACCCACCCTTATGTTGTATAAACAGGACATGCACACTTTACCAAACCAATCATTTCAGCGCCAGGGTCTGCCACACAACTGTGGCTGAAATGATTGGTTCGTTTGGGCCCCCACAAAACAAGCTGGCAATTAATGTGTCCCTGCACAAACTGGCCCTACGGAGGCAAGATGTCATCCTCATCCTCCTCATCCACCGATTCCTCACCCTCTTCAGTGTGTACATCCTCATCCTCACAAAGTATTAACTCGTCCCCACTTGAATCCACCACCACAGGTCCCTCTGTACGTTCTGGAGGCTGGTCTCCCTGGAAGAGCTGATAATTCATTTTGATGAACATCATCTTCTCCACATTCTGTGGAAGCAACCTCCTACGCCTTTCGCTGACAAGGTTCCCGGCTGCACTAAACACTCTTTCGGAGTACACACTGGAGGGGGGGCAACTCAGGTAAAATAGAGCCAGTTTGTACAGGGGCCTCCAAATTGCCTCTTTTTCCTGCCAGTACAGGTATGGACTGTCTGACATGCCTACTTGGATGCTGTCACCGATGTAATCCTTCACCATTCTGTCAATGGTGACAGTATCATATGCAGTGACAGTAGACATGTCAGAAATTGTTGCCAGGTCCTTCAGTCCGGACCAGATGTCCAAACTTGGTCCTGCCTGCCCTGCATCACCGCCAGCGGGTTGCTTAGGATACCTAAGTTTTTTCCTGGCAGCCCCAGTTGCGGGAGAAAATGAAGAAGGAGCAGTTGACGTGTCACGTTCCGCTTCAGCTGACAGTGTGTTCACCAGCAGGTCTTTGCACCTCTGCAGGCTTGTGTCGGCCGGAAAGAGAGACACCACATAGGCTTTAAACCTAGGATCGAGCACGGTGGCCAAAATGTAGTGGTCTGATTTCAACAGATTGACCACCCTGGAATCCTGGCAAAGCGAATGAAGGGCTTCATCCACAAGTCCCACATGCCGAGCGGAATCGCTCCGTCTTAGCTCCTCCTTCACTTTCTCCAGCTGCTTCTGCAAAAGCCTGATGAGGGGAATGACCTGACTCAAGCTGGCAGTGTCTGAACTGACTTCACGTGTGGCAAGTTCGAAGGGCTGGAGAACCGTGCACAACACGGAAATCATTCTCCACTGCGCTTGAGTCAGGTGCATACCCCCTCCTTTGCCTATGTCATAGGTGGATGTATAGGCTTGTATGGCCTTTTGCTGCTCCTCCATCCTCTGAAGCATATAGAGGGTTGAGTTCCACCGCGTCACAACCTCTTGCTTCAGGTGATGGCGGGGCAGGTTCAAGAGTGTTTGCTGGCGCTCCAGTCTTCGGCACGCAGTCGCTGAATGGCGAAAGTGGCCAGAAATTTTTCGGGCCACCCAAAGCGTCTCCTGCACGCCCCTGTCGCTTTTCAGAAAATTCTGCACCACCAAGTTTATTGTGTGAGCAAAACATGGGACGTGCTGGAATTTGCCCAGATGTAATGCCCGCACAATATTGGTGGCGTTGTCAGATATCACAAATCCCCAGGAGAGTCTAAGTGGGGTAAGCCACTGGGCGATGATTTCCCTCAGTTTCTCTAAGAGGTTGTCGGCGGTGTGCCTCTTACTGAAACCGGTGATACACAGCATAGCCTGCCTTGGAACGAGCTGGCATTTCTGAGATGCTGCTACTGGTGACGCTGCTGCTGTTGCTGCGTAAGGTGATACATCTACCCAGTGGGCTGTCACAGTCATATAGTCCTTAGTCTGCCCTGTTCCACTTGTCCACATGTCCGTGGTTAAGTGGACATTGTGTACAACGGCATTTTTCAGGACACTGAGGACACTTTTTCTGACGTTTCTGTACAGTCTCGGTATCGCCTGCCTAGTAAAGTGGAATCTAGACGGGATTTGAAACCGGGGACACACTACCTCCATCAATTGTCTAAATCCCACTGCACTAATGGCGGATAACGGACGCACGTCTAACACCAACATAGCAGTCAAGGCCTCAGTTATACGTTTTGCTTCAGGATGACTGCTGTCGTACTTCATCCTCCTCGCTAAGGACTGTTGGAGGGTCAATTGTTTAGTAAAAGTAGTGGTGTTCCTACTTCCTCTCTGGGATGATGAACGACTCCCAGCAACAGCAGCAGCGGCAGCAGTAGGCGTAGCAATGCAGGATCCTCCGGAGGAATCCCCGATAGGAGAGTCAGTCATGCCAGTGACATGGCCTGCAGGACCACTTCCGATCCTGGCTAAGGAGGAAATTGACGAGGAGGGAGTTGACGGTGTGGTTTGCAGGCGCTTGGATACAACTGGACAACGGGATTTAGGTGTCCCTGGACTGCTTACGGTCTTAGCCAAAGTTTCTGAACTTGACAGTAACTTTTTATGAACGCGCTGCAGGTGCCGTATAAGGGAGGATGTTTCTAGGTGGTTGACGTCCCTACCCCTACTTATTTCACCTTTACATATGGTACATATGGCAAGACAGTTGTTGTCCGGATTTGGATAGAAATATTGTTTGGTCTTCTGCCCAGGCATGACCGTGATGGGCTTTTTCATCCCACGGACAACAACTGTCTCCCCCGGAGCCTGATTTAAACAAACCACATCACCATCAGAATCCTCCTCGCCAACTTCCTCCTCAGCGCCAGCTACACCAGTATCCTCATCCTGTTGTACTTCAACAGTGACATCTTCAATTTGCATATCAGCAAGTGGACTGTGGGTGCTCCTTTCAGCACTTGCAGGGGGCGTGCAAATGGTGGAAAGAGCCACCTCTTCCCGTCCAGTGCTGGGAAGGTCAGGCATCGCAACCACCACCACACTTGGACTCTCCTTGGGTATTTGTGATATCTTCTTAGAAAGCACAGTTCTTCGCTGTGCTTTTGCCAGCTTAACTCTTTTGATTTTTTTTAGTGGGAGGAGGGCTTCCATCGTCATGTGAAGCTGAACCACTAGTCATGAACATACTAGGGATCGACCTTAGCCGTTCCTTGCCACTCCGTGTCGTAAATGGCATATTGGCAAGTTTACGTTTCTCTTCAGCTGATTTAAATGTTTTTTTCAAGGTCATTTTCCTGAACTTTGTAATTTGGGATTGTATGTGCCCTCTATTATGACATTGGGCATCGGCCTTGGCAGACGACGTTGATGGCATGTTATCGTCTATGTCATGACTAGTGGCAGCAGCTTCAGCACTAGGAGGAAGTGGTTCTTGATCTTTCTCTATTTTATTTTTATTGGAGAAAGTTTGGTCCTCCATTTATGTTCTATCGATTTGATATATACGTGCGGCTAAACACAGAAAATATTTCTTTATTTTTGCTGGAGAGTAGTGCACTTTGTGGGTTACACCAGCCTTTAAGAAATGAGCCAGCCGGCTCTTTACTTATGGGACACAGGCGCACGCTTGGCGCTGCTCCTTTGTTGATGCACGTGCGGCTACTGCGCACACAATTCACAAACACAGAAAATATATTATTTTTTTAGCACTTGGGGGGAGCACCCCTGATGGACAGAGCACCCCCTGGACAACACTACAGCACTCCTTTAGGACTGGGACACTGCACAGGACTTTGGAGTGGACACAGCCCCTATGGAGAACTGACTGCACAACACAGTCCAGCCAGCCCCTATGGACTTGGAAGTAGTGGACACAGCCCCTATTAACAACAGCAGCACAACACAGCCAGCCCCTATGGACTTTGAAGTAGTGGACAACAGCAGCACTACACTACACTACACTACACAGCCCAGCCAGCCCTAACTCCCACCCTCCCTCTTCACTGTCCACAGCCGAGTGAGAAAATGGCGCCGACGCGGGTACCTTATATAGGATCCAAAACCCGCGAGACTCGGAAGGCGGTATGATGACGTTTTGCCTCGATTTCAGATCCGAGTCAGGCGGGAAAAGTCGAGCCTGACTCGGATCAGACTCGGATCGGGGGGGCTCGGGGGGGTTCGGATTTCAGAAATCCGAACCCGCTCACCCCTAATATATATATATATATGTGTGTATATATGTATGTGTATATATATATATATATATATATATATATATGTGTGTGTGTGTATATATATATATATATATATATGTGTGTATATATATATATATATATATATATGTGTGTATATATATATATGTGTGTGTGTGTGTGTGTATATATAGATATATATATATATATATATATATGTGTGTGTGCGTGTGTGCGTGTGTGTATATATATGTGTCTGAAATCCGAACCCCCCCGATCCGAGTCCGATCCGAGTGAGGCTCGACTTTTCCCGCCTGACTCGGATCTGAAATCGAGGCAAGACGTCATCATCCCGCCTTACGAGTCTCGCGGGTTTTGGATCCTATATAAGGTACCCGCGTCGGCGCCATTTTCTCACTCGGCTGTGGACAGTGAAGAGGGAGGGTGGGAGTTAGGGCTGGCTGGGCTGTGTAGTGTAGTGTAGTGTAGTGCTGCTGTTGTCCACTACTTCAAAGTCCATAGGGGCTGGCTGTGTTGTGCTGTGCTGCTGTTGTTAATAGGGGCTGTGTCCACTCCAAAGTCCTCTGCAGTGTCCCAGTCATAAAGGGGTGCTGTAGTGTTGTCCAGGGGGTGCTCTGTCCGTCAGGGGTGCTCCCCCCAAGTGCTAAAAAAAAATATATTTTCTGTGTTTGTGAATTGTGTGCGCAGTAGCCGCACGTGCATCAACAAAGTAGTGCCAAGCGTGCGCCTGTGTCATAAGTAAAGGGCCGGCTGGCTTGACCGTTAAAGGGTGCTGTAACCCCCAAAGTACACTCCAGTCCAAACCAAAAAAAATAATAATTTCTGTGTTTGTGAATTGTGTGCGCAGTAGCCGCATGTGCATCAACAAAGGAGCAGCGCCAAGCGTGCGCCTGTGTCCCATAAGTAAAGGGCCGGCTGGCTCATTTCTTAAAGGGTGGTGTAACCCACAAAGTGCACTACTCTCCAGCAAAAATAAAAAAATATTTTCTGTGTTTAGCCGCACGTATATATCAAATCGATATAACATAAATGGAGGACCAAACTTTCTCCGATAAAAATAAAATAGAGAAAGATCAAGAACCACTTCCTCCTAGTGCTGAAGCTGCTGCCACTAGTCATGAGATAGACGATAACATGCCATCAACGTCGTCTGTCAAGGCCGATGCCCAATGTCATAATAGAGGGCACATACAATCCCAAATGACAAAGTTCAGGAAAATGACCTTGAAAAAAACATTTAAATCAGCTGAAGAGAAACGTAAACTTGCCAATATGCCATTTACGACACGGAGTGGCAAGGAACGGCTAAGGTCTTTCCCTATGTTCATGACTAGTGGTTCAGCTTCACATGACGATGGAAGCCCTCCTCCCACTAAAAAAATCAAAAGAGTTAAGCTGGCAAAAGCACAGCGAAGAACTGTGCGTTCTAAGAAGATATCACAAATCCCCAAGGAGAGTCCAAGTGTGGTGGTGGTTGCGATGCCTGACCTTCCCAGCACTGGACGGTAAGAGGTGGCTCTTTCCACCAATTTGCACGCCCCCTGCAAGTGCTGAAAGGAGCACCCACAGTCCACTTGCTGATATGCAAATTGAAGATGTCACTGTTGAAGTACAACAGGATGAGGATACTGGTGTAGCTGGCGCTGAGGAGGAAGTTGGCGAGGAGGATTCTGATGGTGATGTGGTTTGTTTAAATCAGGCTCCGGGGGAGACAGTTGTTGTCCGTGGTATGAAAAAGCCCATCACGGTCATGCCTGGGCAGAAGACCAAACATTCCACCTCTTTGGTCTGGCAATATTTCTATCCAAATCCGGACAACAACTGTCTTGCCATATGTACCATATGTAAAGGTGAAATAAGTAGGGGTAGGGACGTCAACCACCTAGGAACATCCTCCCTTATACGGCACCTGCAGCGCGTTCATAAAAAGTTACTGTCAAGTTCAGAAACTTTGGCTAAGACCGTAAGCAGTCCAGGGACACCTAAATCCTGTTGTCCTGTTGTATCCAAGCGCCTGCAAACCACACCATCAACTCCCTCCTTGTCAAATTCCTCCTTAGCCAGGATCGGAAGTGGTCCTGCAGGCCATGTCACTGGCATGACTGACTCTCCTATCGGGGATTCCTCCGGAGGATCCTGCATTGCTACGCCTACTGCTGCCGCTGCTGCTGTTGCTGCTGGGAGTCGTTCATCATCCCAGAGAGGAAGTAGGAACACCACTACTTTTACTAAACAATTGACCCTCCAACAGTCCCTAGCGAGGAGGATGAAGTACGACAGCAGTCATCCTGAAGCAAAACGTATAACTGAGGCCTTGACTGCTATGTTGGTGTTAGATGTGCGTCCGGTATCCGCCATTAGTGCAGTGGGATTTAGACAATTGATGGAGGTAGTGTGTCCCCGGTTCCAAATCCCATCTAGATTCCACTTCACTAGGCAGGCGATACCGAGACTGTACAGAAACGTCAGAAAAAGTGTCCTCAGTGTCCTGAAAAATGCCGTTGTACACAATATCCACTTAACCACGGACATGTGGACAAGTGGAACAGGGCAGACTAAGGACTATATGACTGTGACAGCCCACTGGGTAGATGTATCACCTTACGCAGCAACAGCAGCAGCGTCACCAGTAGCAGCATCTCAGAAACGCCAGCTCGTTCCAAGGCAGGCTACGCTGTGTATCACCGGTTTCAGTAAGAGGCACACCGCCGACAACCTCTTAGAGAAACTGAGGGAAATCATCGCCCAGTGGCTTACCCCACTTAGACTCTCCTGGGGATTTGTGATATCTGACAACGCCACCAATATTGTGCGGGCAGTACATCTGGGCAAATTCCAGCACGTCCCATGTTTTGCTCACACAATAAACTTGGTGGTGCAGAATTTTCTGAAAAGCGACAGGGGCGTGCAGGAGACGCTTTGGGTGGCCCGAAAAATTTCTGGCCACTTTCGCCATTCAGCGACTGCGTGCCGAAGACTGGAGCACCAGCAAACACTCTTGAACCTGCCCCGCCATCACCTGAAGCAAGAGGTTGTGACGCGGTGGAACTCAACCCTCTATATGCTTCAGAGGATGGAGGAGCAGCAAAAGGCCATACAAGCCTATACATCCACCTATGACATAGGCAAAGGAGGGGGTATGCACCTGACTCAAGCGCAGTGGAGAATGATTTCCGTGTTGTGCACGGTTCTCCAGCCCTTCGAACTTGCCACACGTGAAGTCAGTTCAGACACTGCCAGCTTGAGTCAGGTCATTCCCCTCATCAGGCTTTTGCAGAAGCAGCTGGAGAAAGTGAAGGAGGAGCTAAGACGGAGCGATTCCGCTCGGCATGTGGGACTTGTGGATGAAGCCCTTCATTCGCTTTGCCAGGATTCCAGGGTGGTCAATCTGTTGAAATCAGACCACTACATTTTGGCCACCGTGCTCGATCCTAGGTTTAAAGCCTATGTGGTGTCTCTCTTTCCGGCCGACACAAGCCTGCAGAGGTGCAAAGACCTGCTGGTGAACACACTGTCAGCTGAAGCGGAACGTGACACGTCAACGGCTCCTTCTTCATTTTCTCCCGCAACTGGGGCTGCCAGGAAAAAACTTAGGTATCCTAAGCAACCCGCTGGCGGTGATGCAGGGCAGGCAGGACCAAGTTTGGACATCTGGTCCGGACTGAAGGACCTGGCAACAATTTCTGACATGTCTACTGTCACTGCATATGATACTGTCACCATTGACAGAATGGTGAAGGATTACATCGGTGACAGCATCCAAGTAGGCATGTCAGACAGTCCATACCTGTACTGGCAGGAAAAAGAGGCAATTTGGAGGCCCCTGTACAAACTGGCTCTATTTTACCTGAGTTGCCCCCCCCTCCAGTGTGTACTCCGAAAGAGTGTTTAGTGCAGCCGGGAACCTTGTCAGCGAAAGGCGTAGGAGGTTGCTTCCACAGAATGTGGAGAAGATGATGTTCATCAAAATGAATTATCAGCTCTTCCAGGGAGACCAGCCTCCAGAACGTACAGAGGGACCTGTGGTGGTGGATTCAAGTGGGGACGAGTTAATACTTTGTGAGGATGAGGATGTACACACTGAAGAGGGTGAGGAATCGGTGGATGAGGAGGATGAGGATGACATCTTGCCTCCGTAGAGCCAGTTTGTGCAGGGACACATTAATTGCCAGCTTGTTTTGTGGGGGCCCAAACGAACCAATCATTTCAGCCACAGTTGTGTGGCAGACCCTGGCGCTGAAATGATTGGTTTGTTAAAGTGTGCATGTCCTGTTTATACAACATAAGGGTGGGTGGGAGGGCCCAAGGACAATTCCATCTTGCACCTCTTTTTTCTCTTGGCATTATGTACAGTTTGGGGCCTAGTTTTTCAATGCCATCCTGTCTGCCACTGCAGTGTCACTCCTAGATGGGACACGTGTTTGTGCCGCCCACTCGTGTCGCTTAGCATAGTCATCCATCTACCTCGGTGCAACCTTTTGGACATAAAAACACTATTGTGAGGTGTGAGGTGTTCAGAATAGACTGGAAATGAGTGGAAATTAAGGTTATTGAGGTTAATAATAGCATAGGAGCAGAAAAACCTACAAATTCTGTGATTTTAGCTGTTTTTATGCTTTTTTTACAAAAAATACAGATCCAAAACACAAAACCCAGAACCCAAAACACGGAAGGGTGGTTTTGGCAAAACCAATCCAGATCCAAAACACGAAGAAAGATCCAGATCCAAAACACGAAAAGTGGCCGGTGCACACCCCTAATATATATGTGTGTGTGTGTGTATATGTGTGTGTGTGTATGTGTATATATGTGTGTGTATCTGTGTATGTATATATATATAATATATATGTGTGTGTGAATGTATGTGTGTGTGTGTATCTGTGTATGTATATATATATATATATGTGTGTGTGTGTATCTGTGTGTATATATATAGTGTGTGTATATGTGTGTGTGTGTATATGTGTGTGTGTGTGTATATATGTGTATATATATATGTGTGTGTGTGTGTGTGTGTGTGTATCTGTGTATATATGTGTGTGTGTGTATATATGTGTATATGTGTGTGTGTGTGTGTGTGTGTGTGTGTGTGTGTGTGTGTGTATCTGTGTATATATGTGTGTGTGTGTATATATGTGTGTGTATGTATAGTTATGTCACAACATTCCAGCTCACCTGATTTCTCCAAACACAGATCCAGCCTTTAGACCGACCAAAACAGTCTGCCCGTCTGGTCCCCCGAGGACTTGTACCTCCCCTGCTTTAATGATGTACATTTCCCTCCCGATCTCCCCCTGTAAGAGAAGATCCAGTCATTGTCACTACGCCCAGATCCTGTTCTGTTTATGGCAGAAGAGCTTAGTGAGAAATTGCCAGCAGGGAAGCACGGAAACCTCGTCTGAGGGCGATTAGGGGGCGGGAAGGTGCAAATAACCAGGATGTGATCTGCTCCAGTACTATAAAGGGGCAGAACAGCCGGCTGTTATCACATAGCGTCTGGTCAGGTTATTACATAGCGTGCTGTAATTATGTAGCTTTAGGCGACGGCATTACGTTGCGTCAGGTAAGTACATAGTGCCAGGTTAGGGTGTTATGTAGTGTCAGGTAATTACATAGTGCCAGGTTAGGGTGTTATGTAGTGTCAGGTAAGTACATAGAGCCAGGTTAGAGTGTTATGTAGTGTCAGGTAATTACATAGAGCCAGGTTAGGGTATTATGTAGTGTCAGGTAATTACATAGTGCCAGGTTAGAGTGTTATGTAGCGTCAGGTAATTACATAGTGTCAGGTTAGGGTGTAATTACATAGTGCCAGGTTAGGGAGTAATTACATAGTGCCAGGTTAGGGTATTATGTAGTGTCAGGTAATTACATAGTGCCAGGTTAGGGTATTATGTAGCGTCACGTAATTACATAGTGCCAGGTTAGAGTGTTATGTAGTGTCACGTAATTACATAGTGCCAGGTTAGGGTGTTATGTAGTGTCAGGTAAGTACATAGTGCCAGGTTAGGGTGTTATGTATTGTCAGGTAATTACATAGTGCCAGGTTAGGGTGTTATGTAGTGTCAGGTAATTACATAGTGCCAGGTTAGGGTGTAATGTAGTGTCAGGTAATAATTACATAGTGCCAGGTTAGGGAGTTATGTAGTGTCAGGTAATTACATAGTGCCAGGTTAGGGTGTAATTACATAGTGCCAGGTTACGGTGTTATGTAGTGTCAGGTAATTACATAGTGCCAGGTTAGGGTGTTATGTAGTGTCAGGTAATTACATAGTGCCAGGTTAGGGTGTAATTACATAGTGCCAGGTTAGGGTCTAATGTAGTGTCAGGTAAGTACATAGTGCCAGGTTAGGGTGTTATGTAGTGTCAGGTAATTACATAGTGCCAGGTTAGGGTGTAATTACATAATGCCAGGTTAGGGTGTTATGTAGTGTCAGGTAATTACATAGTGCCAGGTTAGGGTGTAATTACATAATGCCAGGTTAGGGTGTTATGTAGTGTCAGGTAATTACATAGTGCCAGGTTAGGGTGTAATTACATAGTGCCAGGTTACGGTGTTATGTAGTGTCAGGTAATTACATAGTGCCAGGTTAGGGTGTTATGTAGTGTCAGGTAATTACATAGTGCCAGGTTAGGGTGTAATTACATAGTGCCAGGTTAGGGTCTAATGTAGTGTCAGGTAAGTACATAGTGCCAGGTTAGGGTGTTATGTAGTGTCAGGTAATTACATAGTGCCAGGTTAGGGTGTAATTACATAATGCCATGTTAGGGTGTTATGTAGTGTCAGGTAATTACATAGTGCCAGGTTAGGGTGTAATTACATAATGCCAGGTTAGGGTGTTATGTAGTGTCAGGTAATTACATAGTGCCAGGTTAGGGTGTAATTACATAGTGCCAGGTTACGGTGTTATGTAGTGTCAGGTAATTACATAGTGCCAGGTTAGGGTGTTATGTAGTGTCAGGTAATTACATAGTGCCAGGTTAGGGTGTAATTACATAGTGCCAGGTTAGGGTCTAATGTAGTGTCAGGTAAGTACATAGTGCCAGGTTAGGGTGTTATGTAGTGTCAGGTAATTACATAGTGCCAGGTTAGGGTGTAATTACATAATGCCAGGTTAGGGTGTTATGTAGTGTCAGGTAATTACATAGTGCCAGGTTAGGGTGTAATTACATAATGCCAGGTTAGGGTGTTATGTAGTGTCAGGTAATTACATAGTGCCAGGTTAGGGAATTATGTAGTGTCAGGTAATTACATAGTGCCAGGTTACGGTGTTATGTAGTGTCAGGTAATTACATAGTGCCAGGTTAGAGTGCTATGTAGTGTCAGGTAATTACATAGTGCCAGGTTAGAGTGCTATGTAGCGTCAGGTAATTACATAGTGCCAGGTTAGGGTGTAATTACATAGTGCCAGGTTACGGTGTTATGTATTGTCAGGTAATTACATAGTGCCAGGTTAGGGTGTTATGTAGCGTCAGGTAAGTACATAGTGCCAGGTTAGGGTGTAATTACATAGTGCCAGGTTAGGGTGTTATGTAGTGTCAGGTAATTACATAGTGCCAGGTTAGGGTGTAATTACATAGTGCCAGGTTAGGGAGTTATGTAGTGTCAGGTAATTACATAGTGCCAGGTTAGAGTGTTATGTAGTGTCAGGTAATTACATAGTGCCAGGTTAGGGTGTAATTACATAGTGCCAGGTTAGGGTGTTATGTAGTGTCAGGTAATTACATAGTGCCAGGTTAGGGTGTTATGTAGTGTCAGGTAATTACATAGTGCCAGGTTAGGGTGTAATTACATAGTGCCAGGTTAGAGTGTTATGTAGTGTCAGGTAATTACATAGTGCCAGGTTAGGGAGTTATGTAGTGTCAGGTAATTACATAGTGCCAGGTTAGGGTGTTATGTAGTGTCAGGTAATTACATAGTGCCAGGTTAGAGTGTTATGTAGTGTCAGGTAATAATTACATAGTGCCAGGTTAGGGAGTTATGTAGTGTCAGGAAATTACATAGTGCCAGGTTAGGGTGTTATGTAGTGTCAGGTAAGTACATAGTGCCAGGTTAGGGTGTTATGTAGTGTCAGGTAATTACCTAGTGCCAGGTTAGGGTGTTATGTAGTGTCAGGTAATTACATAGTGCCAGGTTAGGGTGTAATTACATAGTGCCAGGTTAGGGTGTTATGTAGTGTCAGGTAATTACATAGTGCCAGGTTAGGGTGTTATGTAGTGTCAGGTAAGTACATAGTGCCAGGTTAGGGTGTTATGTAGTGTCAGGTAATTACCTAGTGCCAGGTTAGGGTGTTATGTAGCGTCACGTAATTACATAGTGCCAGGTTAGAGTGTTATGTAGTGTCAGGTAATTACATAATGCCAGGTTAGGGTGTTATGTAGTGTCAGGTAATTACATAGTGCCAGGTTAGGGTGTTATGTAGTGTCAGGTAATTACATAGTGCCAGGTTAGGGTGTAATTACATAGTGCCAGGTTAGGGTGTTATGTAGTGTCAGGTAATTACATAGTGCCAGGTTAGGGTGTTATGTAGCGTCAGGTAATTACATAGTGCCAGGTTAGGGTGTTATGTAGTGTCAGGTAATTACATAGTGCCAGGTTAGGGTGTAATTACATAGTGCCAGGTTACGGTGTTATGTAGTGTCAGGTAATTACATAGTGCCAGGTTAGGGTGTTATGTAGTGTCAGGTAATTACATAGTGCCAGGTTAGGGTGTAATTACATAGTGCCAGGTTAGGGTCTAATGTAGTGTCAGGTAAGTACATAGTGCCAGGTTAGGGTGTTATGTAGTGTCAGGTAATTACATAGTGCCAGGTTAGGGTGTAATTACATAATGCCAGGTTAGGGTGTTATGTAGTGTCAGGTAATTACATAGTGCCAGGTTAGGGTGTAATTACATAATGCCAGGTTAGGGTGTTATGTAGTGTCAGGTAATTACATAGTGCCAGGTTAGGGTGTTATGTAGTGTCAGGTAATTACATAGTGCCAGGTTAGGGTGTTATGTAGTGTCAGGTAATTACATAGTGCCAGGTTAGGGTGTTATGTAGTGTCAGGTAATTACATAATGCCAGGTTAGGGTGTTATGTAGTGTCAGGTAATTACATAGTGCCAGGTTAGGGTGTTATGTAGTGTCAGGTAATTACATAGTGCCAGGTTAGGGAATTATGTAGTGTCAGGTAATTACATAGTGCCAGGTTACGGTGTTATGTAGTGTCAGGTAATAACATAGTGCCAGGTTAGAGTGCTATGTAGTGTCAGGTAATTACATAATGCCAGGTTAGGGTGTAATTACATAGTGCCAGGTTAGGGTGTTATGTAGTGTCAGGTAAGTACATAGAGCCAGGTTAGAGTGTTATGTAGTGTCAGGTAATTACATAGAGCCAGGTTAGGGTATTATGTAGTGTCAGGTAATTACATAGTGCCAGGTTAGAGTGTTATGTAGCGTCAGGTAATTACATAGTGTCAGGTTAGGGTGTAATTACATAGTGCCAGGTTAGGGAGTAATTACATAGTGCCAGGTTAGGGTATTATGTAGTGTCAGGTAATTACATAGTGCCAGGTTAGGGTATTATGTAGCGTCACGTAATTACATAGTGCCAGGTTAGAGTGTTATGTAGTGTCACGTAATTACATAGTGCCAGGTTAGGGTGTTATGTAGTGTCAGGTAAGTACATAGTGCCAGGTTAGGGTGTTATGTATTGTCAGGTAATTACATAGTGCCAGGTTAGGGTGTTATGTAGTGTCAGGTAATTACATAGTGCCAGGTTAGGGTGTAATGTAGTGTCAGGTAATAATTACATAGTGCCAGGTTAGGGAGTTATGTAGTGTCAGGTAATTACATAGTGCCAGGTTAGGGTGTAATTACATAGTGCCAGGTTACGGTGTTATGTAGTGTCAGGTAATTACATAGTGCCAGGTTAGGGTGTTATGTAGTGTCAGGTAATTACATAGTGCCAGGTTAGGGTGTAATTACATAGTGCCAGGTTAGGGTCTAATGTAGTGTCAGGTAAGTACATAGTGCCAGGTTAGGGTGTTATGTAGTGTCAGGTAATTACATAGTGCCAGGTTAGGGTGTAATTACATAATGCCAGGTTAGGGTGTTATGTAGTGTCAGGTAATTACATAGTGCCAGGTTAGGGTGTAATTACATAATGCCAGGTTAGGGTGTTATGTAGTGTCAGGTAATTACATAGTGCCAGGTTAGGGTGTAATTACATAGTGCCAGGTTACGGTGTTATGTAGTGTCAGGTAATTACATAGTGCCAGGTTAGGGTGTTATGTAGTGTCAGGTAATTACATAGTGCCAGGTTAGGGTGTAATTACATAGTGCCAGGTTAGGGTCTAATGTAGTGTCAGGTAAGTACATAGTGCCAGGTTAGGGTGTTATGTAGTGTCAGGTAATTACATAGTGCCAGGTTAGGGTGTAATTACATAATGCCATGTTAGGGTGTTATGTAGTGTCAGGTAATTACATAGTGCCAGGTTAGGGTGTAATTACATAATGCCAGGTTAGGGTGTTATGTAGTGTCAGGTAATTACATAGTGCCAGGTTAGGGTGTAATTACATAGTGCCAGGTTACGGTGTTATGTAGTGTCAGGTAATTACATAGTGCCAGGTTAGGGTGTTATGTAGTGTCAGGTAATTACATAGTGCCAGGTTAGGGTGTAATTACATAGTGCCAGGTTAGGGTCTAATGTAGTGTCAGGTAAGTACATAGTGCCAGGTTAGGGTGTTATGTAGTGTCAGGTAATTACATAGTGCCAGGTTAGGGTGTAATTACATAATGCCAGGTTAGGGTGTTATGTAGTGTCAGGTAATTACATAGTGCCAGGTTAGGGTGTAATTACATAATGCCAGGTTAGGGTGTTATGTAGTGTCAGGTAATTACATAGTGCCAGGTTAGGGAATTATGTAGTGTCAGGTAATTACATAGTGCCAGGTTACGGTGTTATGT
Organism: Taudactylus pleione; assembly: GCA_031769625.1. Classification (NCBI taxonomy): domain Eukaryota; kingdom Metazoa; phylum Chordata; class Amphibia; order Anura; family Myobatrachidae; genus Taudactylus; species Taudactylus pleione. The sequence goes on along the minus strand of JAUIMM010000525.1, from coordinate 544,720 downwards.
AGTGTCAGGTAATTACATAGTGCCAGGTTAGAGTGCTATGTAGTGTCAGGTAATTACATAGTGCCAGGTTAGAGTGCTATGTAGCGTCAGGTAATTACATAGTGCCAGGTTAGGGTGTAATTACATAGTGCCAGGTTACGGTGTTATGTATTGTCAGGTAATTACATAGTGCCAGGTTAGGGTGTTATGTAGCGTCAGGTAAGTACATAGTGCCAGGTTAGGGTGTAATTACATAGTGCCAGGTTAGGGTGTTATGTAGTGTCAGGTAATTACATAGTGCCAGGTTAGGGTGTAATTACATAGTGCCAGGTTAGGGAGTTATGTAGTGTCAGGTAATTACATAGTGCCAGGTTAGAGTGTTATGTAGTGTCAGGTAATTACATAGTGCCAGGTTAGGGTGTAATTACATAGTGCCAGGTTAGGGTGTTATGTAGTGTCAGGTAATTACATAGTGCCAGGTTAGGGTGTTATGTAGTGTCAGGTAATTACATAGTGCCAGGTTAGGGTGTAATTACATAGTGCCAGGTTAGAGTGTTATGTAGTGTCAGGTAATTACATAGTGCCAGGTTAGGGAGTTATGTAGTGTCAGGTAATTACATAGTGCCAGGTTAGGGTGTTATGTAGTGTCAGGTAATTACATAGTGCCAGGTTAGAGTGTTATGTAGTGTCAGGTAATAATTACATAGTGCCAGGTTAGGGAGTTATGTAGTGTCAGGAAATTACATAGTGCCAGGTTAGGGTGTTATGTAGTGTCAGGTAAGTACATAGTGCCAGGTTAGGGTGTTATGTAGTGTCAGGTAATTACCTAGTGCCAGGTTAGGGTGTTATGTAGTGTCAGGTAATTACATAGTGCCAGGTTAGGGTGTAATTACATAGTGCCAGGTTAGGGTGTTATGTAGTGTCAGGTAATTACATAGTGCCAGGTTAGGGTGTTATGTAGTGTCAGGTAAGTACATAGTGCCAGGTTAGGGTGTTATGTAGTGTCAGGTAATTACCTAGTGCCAGGTTAGGGTGTTATGTAGCGTCACGTAATTACATAGTGCCAGGTTAGAGTGTTATGTAGTGTCAGGTAATTACATAATGCCAGGTTAGGGTGTTATGTAGTGTCAGGTAATTACATAGTGCCAGGTTAGGGTGTTATGTAGTGTCAGGTAATTACATAGTGCCAGGTTAGGGTGTAATTACATAGTGCCAGGTTAGGGTGTTATGTAGTGTCAGGTAATTACATAGTGCCAGGTTAGGGTGTTATGTAGCGTCAGGTAATTACATAGTGCCAGGTTAGGGTGTTATGTAGTGTCAGGTAATTACATAGTGCCAGGTTAGGGTGTAATTACATAGTGCCAGGTTACGGTGTTATGTAGTGTCAGGTAATTACATAGTGCCAGGTTAGGGTGTTATGTAGTGTCAGGTAATTACATAGTGCCAGGTTAGGGTGTAATTACATAGTGCCAGGTTAGGGTCTAATGTAGTGTCAGGTAAGTACATAGTGCCAGGTTAGGGTGTTATGTAGTGTCAGGTAATTACATAGTGCCAGGTTAGGGTGTAATTACATAATGCCAGGTTAGGGTGTTATGTAGTGTCAGGTAATTACATAGTGCCAGGTTAGGGTGTAATTACATAATGCCAGGTTAGGGTGTTATGTAGTGTCAGGTAATTACATAGTGCCAGGTTAGGGTGTTATGTAGTGTCAGGTAATTACATAGTGCCAGGTTAGGGTGTTATGTAGTGTCAGGTAATTACATAGTGCCAGGTTAGGGTGTTATGTAGTGTCAGGTAATTACATAATGCCAGGTTAGGGTGTTATGTAGTGTCAGGTAATTACATAGTGCCAGGTTAGGGTGTTATGTAGTGTCAGGTAATTACATAGTGCCAGGTTAGGGAATTATGTAGTGTCAGGTAATTACATAGTGCCAGGTTACGGTGTTATGTAGTGTCAGGTAATAACATAGTGCCAGGTTAGAGTGCTATGTAGTGTCAGGTAATTACATAATGCCAGGTTAGGGTGTAATTACATAGTGCCAGGTTAGGGTGTTATGTAGTGTCAGGTAAGTACATAGAGCCAGGTTAGAGTGTTATGTAGTGTCAGGTAATTACATAGAGCCAGGTTAGGGTATTATGTAGTGTCAGGTAATTACATAGTGCCAGGTTAGAGTGTTATGTAGCGTCAGGTAATTACATAGTGTCAGGTTAGGGTGTAATTACATAGTGCCAGGTTAGGGAGTAATTACATAGTGCCAGGTTAGGGTATTATGTAGTGTCAGGTAATTACATAGTGCCAGGTTAGGGTATTATGTAGCGTCACGTAATTACATAGTGCCAGGTTAGAGTGTTATGTAGTGTCACGTAATTACATAGTGCCAGGTTAGGGTGTTATGTAGTGTCAGGTAAGTACATAGTGCCAGGTTAGGGTGTTATGTATTGTCAGGTAATTACATAGTGCCAGGTTAGGGTGTTATGTAGTGTCAGGTAATTACATAGTGCCAGGTTAGGGTGTAATGTAGTGTCAGGTAATAATTACATAGTGCCAGGTTAGGGAGTTATGTAGTGTCAGGTAATTACATAGTGCCAGGTTAGGGTGTAATTACATAGTGCCAGGTTACGGTGTTATGTAGTGTCAGGTAATTACATAGTGCCAGGTTAGGGTGTTATGTAGTGTCAGGTAATTACATAGTGCCAGGTTAGGGTGTAATTACATAGTGCCAGGTTAGGGTCTAATGTAGTGTCAGGTAAGTACATAGTGCCAGGTTAGGGTGTTATGTAGTGTCAGGTAATTACATAGTGCCAGGTTAGGGTGTAATTACATAATGCCAGGTTAGGGTGTTATGTAGTGTCAGGTAATTACATAGTGCCAGGTTAGGGTGTAATTACATAATGCCAGGTTAGGGTGTTATGTAGTGTCAGGTAATTACATAGTGCCAGGTTAGGGTGTAATTACATAGTGCCAGGTTACGGTGTTATGTAGTGTCAGGTAATTACATAGTGCCAGGTTAGGGTGTTATGTAGTGTCAGGTAATTACATAGTGCCAGGTTAGGGTGTAATTACATAGTGCCAGGTTAGGGTCTAATGTAGTGTCAGGTAAGTACATAGTGCCAGGTTAGGGTGTTATGTAGTGTCAGGTAATTACATAGTGCCAGGTTAGGGTGTAATTACATAATGCCAGGTTAGGGTGTTATGTAGTGTCAGGTAATTACATAGTGCCAGGTTAGGGTGTAATTACATAATGCCAGGTTAGGGTGTTATGTAGTGTCAGGTAATTACATAGTGCCAGGTTAGGGTGTAATTACATAGTGCCAGGTTACGGTGTTATGTAGTGTCAGGTAATTACATAGTGCCAGGTTAGGGTGTTATGTAGTGTCAGGTAATTACATAGTGCCAGGTTAGGGTGTAATTACATAGTGCCAGGTTAGGGTCTAATGTAGTGTCAGGTAAGTACATAGTGCCAGGTTAGGGTGTAATTACATAATGCCAGGTTAGGGTGTTATGTAGTGTCAGGTAATTACATAGTGCCAGGTTAGGGTGTAATTACATAATGCCAGGTTAGGGTGTTATGTAGTGTCAGGTAATTACATAGTGCCAGGTTAGGGAATTATGTAGTGTCAGGTAATTACATAGTGCCAGGTTACGGTGTTATGTAGTGTCAGGTAATTACATAGTGCCAGGTTAGAGTGCTATGTAGTGTCAGGTAATTACATAGTGCCAGGTTAGAGTGCTATGTAGCGTCAGGTAATTACATAGTGCCAGGTTAGGGTGTAATTACATAGTGCCAGGTTACGGTGTTATGTATTGTCAGGTAATTACATAGTGCCAGGTTAGGGTGTTATGTAGCGTCAGGTAAGTACATAGTGCCAGGTTAGGGTGTAATTACATAGTGCCAGGTTAGGGTGTTATGTAGTGTCAGGTAATTACATAGTGCCAGGTTAGGGTGTAATTACATAGTGCCAGGTTAGGGAGTTATGTAGTGTCAGGTAATTACATAGTGCCAGGTTAGAGTGTTATGTAGTGTCAGGTAATTACATAGTGCCAGGTTAGGGTGTAATTACATAGTGCCAGGTTAGGGTGTTATGTAGTGTCAGGTAATTACATAGTGCCAGGTTAGGGTGTTATGTAGTGTCAGGTAATTACATAGTGCCAGGTTAGGGTGTAATTACATAGTGCCAGGTTAGAGTGTTATGTAGTGTCAGGTAATTACATAGTGCCAGGTTAGGGAGTTATGTAGTGTCAGGTAATTACATAGTGCCAGGTTAGGGTGTTATGTAGTGTCAGGTAATTACATAGTGCCAGGTTAGAGTGTTATGTAGTGTCAGGTAATAATTACATAGTGCCAGGTTAGGGAGTTATGTAGTGTCAGGAAATTACATAGTGCCAGGTTAGGGTGTTATGTAGTGTCAGGTAAGTACATAGTGCCAGGTTAGGGTGTTATGTAGTGTCAGGTAATTACCTAGTGCCAGGTTAGGGTGTTATGTAGTGTCAGGTAATTACATAGTGCCAGGTTAGGGTGTAATTACATAGTGCCAGGTTAGGGTGTTATGTAGTGTCAGGTAATTACATAGTGCCAGGTTAGGGTGTTATGTAGTGTCAGGTAAGTACATAGTGCCAGGTTAGGGTGTTATGTAGTGTCAGGTAATTACCTAGTGCCAGGTTAGGGTGTTATGTAGCGTCACGTAATTACATAGTGCCAGGTTAGAGTGTTATGTAGTGTCAGGTAATTACATAATGCCAGGTTAGGGTGTTATGTAGTGTCAGGTAATTACATAGTGCCAGGTTAGGGTGTTATGTAGTGTCAGGTAATTACATAGTGCCAGGTTAGGGTGTAATTACATAGTGCCAGGTTAGGGTGTTATGTAGTGTCAGGTAATTACATAGTGCCAGGTTAGGGTGTTATGTAGCGTCAGGTAATTACATAGTGCCAGGTTAGGGTGTTATGTAGTGTCAGGTAATTACATAGTGCCAGGTTAGGGTGTAATTACATAGTGCCAGGTTACGGTGTTATGTAGTGTCAGGTAATTACATAGTGCCAGGTTAGGGTGTTATGTAGTGTCAGGTAATTACATAGTGCCAGGTTAGGGTGTAATTACATAGTGCCAGGTTAGGGTCTAATGTAGTGTCAGGTAAGTACATAGTGCCAGGTTAGGGTGTTATGTAGTGTCAGGTAATTACATAGTGCCAGGTTAGGGTGTAATTACATAATGCCAGGTTAGGGTGTTATGTAGTGTCAGGTAATTACATAATGCCAGGTTAGGGTGTAATTACATAATGCCAGGTTAGGGTGTTATGTAGTGTCAGGTAATTACATAGTGCCAGGTTAGGGTGTTATGTAGTGTCAGGTAATTACATAGTGCCAGGTTAGGGTGTTATGTAGTGTCAGGTAATTACATAGTGCCAGGTTAGGGTGTTATGTAGTGTCAGGTAATTACATAATGCCAGGTTAGGGTGTTATGTAGTGTCAGGTAATTACATAGTGCCAGGTTAGGGTGTTATGTAGTGTCAGGTAATTACATAGTGCCAGGTTAGGGAATTATGTAGTGTCAGGTAATTACATAGTGCCAGGTTACGGTGTTATGTAGTGTCAGGTAATAACATAGTGCCAGGTTAGAGTGCTATGTAGTGTCAGGTAATTACATAGTGCCAGGTTAGAGTGCTATGTAGCGTCAGGTAATTACATAGTGCCAGGTTAGGGTGTAATTACATAGTGCCAGGTTAGGGTGTTATGTATTGTCAGGTAATTACATAGTGCCAGGTTAGGGTGTTATGTAGCGTCAGGTAAGTACATAGTGCCAGGTTAGGGTGTAATTACATAGTGCCAGGTTAGGGTGTTATGTAGTGTCAGGTAATTACATAGTGCCAGGTTAGGGTGTAATTACATAGTGCCAGGTTAGGGAGTTATGTAGTGTCAGGTAATTACATAGTGCCAGGTTAGAGTGTTATGTAGTGTCAGGTAATTACATAGTGCCAGGTTAGGGTGTAATTACATAGTGCCAGGTTAGGGTGTTATGTAGTGTCAGGTAATTACATAGTGCCAGGTTAGGGTGTTATGTAGTGTCAGGTAATTACATAGTGCCAGGTTAGGGTGTAATTACATAGTGCCAGGTTAGAGTGTTATGTAGTGTCAGGTAATTACATAGTGCCAGGTTAGGGAGTTATGTAGTGTCAGGTAATTACATAGTGCCAGGTTAGAGTGTTATGTAGTGTCAGGTAATTACATAGTGCCAGGTTACGGTGTTATGTAGTGTCAGGTAATTACATAGTGCCAGGTTAGGGTGTTATGTAGTGTCAGGTAATTACATAGTGCCAGGTTAGAGTGTTATGTAGTGTCAGGTAATAATTACATAGTGCCAGGTTAGGGAGTTATGTAGTGTCAGGTAATTACATAGTGCCAGGTTAGGGTGTTATGTAGTGTCAGGTAAGTACATAGTGCCAGGTTAGGGTGTTATGTAGTGTCAGGTAATTACCTAGTGCCAGGTTAGGGTGTTATGTAGTGTCAGGTAATTACATAGTGCCAGGTTAGGGTGTAATTACATAGTGCCAGGTTAGGGTGTTATGTAGTGTCAGGTAATTACATAGTGCCAGGTTAGGGTGTTATGTAGTGTCAGGTAAGTACATAGTGCCAGGTTAGGGTGTTATGTAGTGTCAGGTAATTACCTAGTGCCAGGTTAGGGTGTTATGTAGTGTCAGGTAATTACATAGTGCCAGGTTAGGGTGTAATTACATAGTGCCAGGTTAGGGTGTTATGTAGTGTCAGGTAATTACATAGTGCCAGGTTAGGGTGTAATTACATAGTGCCAGGTTAGGGTGTTATGTAGTGTCAGGTAATTACATAGTGCCAGGTTAGGGTGTTATGTAGTGTCAGGTAATTACATAGTGCCAGGTTAGGGTGTAATTACATAGTGCCAGGTTAGGGTGTAATTACATAGTGCCAGGTTAGGGTGTTATGTAGTGTCAGGTAATTACATAATGCCAGGTTAGGGTGTAATTACATAGTGCCAGGTTAGGGTGTTATGTAGTGTCAGGTAATTACATAGTGCCAGGTTAGAGTGCTATGTAGTGTCAGGTAATTACATAGTGCCAGGTTAGAGTGCTATGTAGCGTCAGGTAATTACATAGTGCCAGGTTAGGGTGTAATTACATAGTGCCAGGTTAGGGTGTTATGTATTGTCAGGTAATTACATAGTGCCAGGTTAGGGTGTTATGTAGCGTCAGGTAAGTACATAGTGCCAGGTTAGGGTGTAATTACATAGTGCCAGGTTAGGGTGTTATGTAGTGTCAGGTAATTACATAGTGCCAGGTTAGGGTGTAATTACATAGTGCCAGGTTAGGGAGTTATGTAGTGTCAGGTAATTACATAGTGCCAGGTTAGAGTGTTATGTAGTGTCAGGTAATTACATAGTGCCAGGTTAGGGTGTAATTACATAGTGCCAGGTTAGGGTGTTATGTAGTGTCAGGTAATTACATAGTGCCAGGTTAGGGTGTTATGTAGTGTCAGGTAATTACATAGTGCCAGGTTAGGGTGTAATTACATAGTGCCAGGTTAGAGTGTTATGTAGTGTCAGGTAATTACATAGTGCCAGGTTAGGGAGTTATGTAGTGTCAGGTAATTACATAGTGCCAGGTTAGAGTGTTATGTAGTGTCAGGTAATTACATAGTGCCAGGTTACGGTGTTATGTAGTGTCAGGTAATTACATAGTGCCAGGTTAGGGTGTTATGTAGTGTCAGGTAATTACATAGTGCCAGGTTAGAGTGTTATGTAGTGTCAGGTAATAATTACATAGTGCCAGGTTAGGGAGTTATGTAGTGTCAGGTAATTACATAGTGCCAGGTTAGGGTGTTATGTAGTGTCAGGTAAGTACATAGTGCCAGGTTAGGGTGTTATGTAGTGTCAGGTAATTACCTAGTGCCAGGTTAGGGTGTTATGTAGTGTCAGGTAATTACATAGTGCCAGGTTAGGGTGTAATTACATAGTGCCAGGTTAGGGTGTTATGTAGTGTCAGGTAATTACATAGTGCCAGGTTAGGGTGTTATGTAGTGTCAGGTAAGTACATAGTGCCAGGTTAGGGTGTTATGTAGTGTCAGGTAATTACCTAGTGCCAGGTTAGGGTGTTATGTAGTGTCAGGTAATTACATAGTGCCAGGTTAGGGTGTAATTACATAGTGCCAGGTTAGGGTGTTATGTAGTGTCAGGTAATTACATAGTGCCAGGTTAGGGTGTAATTACATAGTGCCAGGTTAGGGTGTTATGTAGTGTCAGGTAATTACATAGTGCCAGGTTAGGGTGTTATGTAGTGTCAGGTAATTACATAGTGCCAGGTTAGGGTGTAATTACATAGTGCCAGGTTAGGGTGTAATTACATAGTGCCAGGTTAGGGTGTTATGTAGTGTCAGGTAATTACATAATGCCAGGTTAGGGTGTAATTACATAGTGCCAGGTTAGGGTGTTATGTAGTGTCAGGTAATTACATAGTGCCAGGTTAGAGTGTTATGTAGTGTCAGGTAATAATTACATAGTGCCAGGTTAGGGTGTTATGTAGCGTCAGGTAATTACATAGTGCCAGGTTAGGGTGTAATTACATAGTGCCAGGTTAGGGTGTTATGTAGTGTCAGGTAATTACATAGTGCCAGGTTAGGGTGTTATGTAGCGTCAGGTAAGTACATAGTGCCAGGTTAGGGTGTAATTACATAGTGCCAGGTTAGGGTGTTATGTAGTGTCAGGTAATTACATAGTGCCAGGTTAGGGTGTAATTACATAGTGCCAGGTTAGGGAGTTATGTAGTGTCAGGTAATTACATAGTGCCAGGTTAGAGTGTTATGTAGTGTCAGGTAATTACATAGTGCCAGGTTAGGGTGTAATTACATAGTGCCAGGTTAGGGTGTTATGTAGTGTCAGGTAATTACATAGTGCCAGGTTAGGGAGTTATGTAGTGTCAGGTAATTACATAGTGCCAGGTTAGGGTGTTATGTAGTGTCAGGTAATTACATAGTGCCAGGTTAGAGTGTTATGTAGTGTCAGGTAATAATTACATAGTGCCAGGTTAGGGAGTTATGTAGCGTCAGGTAATTACATAGTGCCAGGTTAGGGTGTAATTACATAGTGCCAGGTTAGGGTGTTATGTAGTGTCAGGTAATTACATAGTGCCAGGTTAGGGTGTTATGTAGTGTCAGGTAATTACATAGTGCCAGGTTAGGGTGTAATTACATAGTGCCAGGTTAGGGAGTTATGTAGTGTCAGGTAATTACATAGTGCCAGGTTAGGGTGTTATGTAGCGTCAGGTAATTACATAGTGCCAGGTTAGGGTGTAATTACATAGTGCCAGGTTAGGGTGTTATGTAGTGTCAGGTAAGTACATAGTGCCAGGTTAGGGTGTTATGTAGTGTCAGGTAATTACATAGTGCCAGGTTAGGGTGTTATGTATTGTCAGGTAATTACATAGTGCCAGGTTAGGGTGTTATGTAGTGTAGTGTCAGGTAATTACATAGTGCCAGGTTAGGGTGTTATGTAGTGTCAGGTAATTACATAGTGCCAGGTTAGAGTGTTATGTAGTGTCAGGTAATAATTACATAGTGCCAGGTTAGGGAGTTATGTAGCGTCAGGTAATTACATAGTGCCAGGTTAGGGTGTAATTACATAGTGCCAGGTTAGGGTGTTATGTAGTGTCAGGTAATTACATAGTGCCAGGTTAGGGTGTTATGTAGTGTCAGGTAATTACATAGTGCCAGGTTAGGGTGTTATGTAGTGTCAGGTAATTACATAGTGCCAGGTTAGGGTGTTATGTAGTGTCAGGTAATTACATAGTGCCAGGTTAGGGTGTAATTACATAGTGCCAGGTTAGGGTGTTATGTAGCGCCAGGTGAGGGTAGGACGTAGTGCCAGGTGAGGGTAGGAAGTAGCGCCAGGTGAGGGTAGGACGTAGCGCCAGGTGAGGGTAGGACGTAGCGCCAGGTGAGGGTAGGACGTAGCGCCAGGTGAGGGTAGGACGCTGCGCCAGGTGAGGGTAGGACGCAGCGCCAGGTGAGGGTAGGACGTACCTTCTTACACACATAGTCTCCTGGCAGGTATACGACAGAACGAAGCCTCTTTAGCATGTCATAGATCATCTGACGGTCACATCCCTGAGCAATAACAGAGACACAATTACTCTCAGCGCGGAATCGGACATACAGAGCGGGCAGCAGCGGGGAATGGCGCCGCGCTCACCTGGAACAGAACCACCTTGCTGACAATGTTGTAGTTCACATCGATAGCGAGGTCCAACCTCATCTTGTCAGGAAGCTGCACCATCAGCTCCGTCTCATCTACAATATAACAACATGACTACACGTGACATACACACATACAATGCGTGTTCTAGTCATATCAACTGGCCACATGTCAGCCAGTCCTGCCCTGACACACACACACACACACAGGGACTGGCGCGGAGCGTATGATGCCCAGGCTATGGGCGCGGAGCGTATGATGCCCAGGCAATGGGCGCGGAGCGTATGATGCCCAGGCAATGGGCGCGGAGCGTATGATGCCCAGGCAATGGGCGCGGAGCGTATGATGCCCAGGCAATGGGCGCGGAGCGTATGATGCCCAGGCAATGGGCGCGGAGCATATGATGCCCAGGCATTGGGCGCAGAGCGTATGATGCCCAGGCAATGGGCGCGGAGCGTATGATGCCCAGGCAATGGGCGTGGAGCGTATGATGCCCATGCATTGGGCGCGGAGCGTATGATGCCCAGGCATTGGGCGTGTAGCGTATGATGCCCAGGCATTGGGCGCGGAGCGTATGATGCCCAGGCATTGGGCGCGGAGCGTATGGTGCCCAGACAATGGGCGCGGAGCGTATGGTGCCCAGACAATGGGCGCGGAGCGTATGGTGCCCAGACAATGGGCGCGGAGCGTATGGTGCCCAGACAATGGGCACGGAGCGTATGGTGCCCAGACAATGGCCGCGGAGCGTATGGTGCCCAGACAAGGGGGGTGGTTAGGTGTAGACTATACAGCGCTGATGGACCTGTGACGTCACAACCACGTGACCCGGCCTGAAAGGGGGAGGGGCGGGGATGCTAACGGGGGACCAAAAGTGTCCCCTCGCGGGCTCGCTATGCTTCGGGCACGGTGGCTAGCTGCGCTCGCCACATACATTTATTCCCCCTCCATGCCCACGTGGATGGTAACACAGGAGCGGTCCAGCCTCCTGCATCGGTCACGTGGTGGATACGTCACAGAGGTCCTTTAGCCACATAGGAAATAGCAGCAACCAAGGGGGGACGCTGCAGTTATCATGTTGTGGCCCCCAGGGCCACTATCACGTAGTTTACTCTGCGGAGTCCAGGGCAACCACGCCAAATGCGCGAGTCTACGGAGGGTAGGTCAGGAGACGACCTCACATTTACCAGCATGGAGGACAATGAGCCTCTTATCTTTAGGCATCTGCGTCAGGCTACACGTCCCGTGGCATCACGGCCACTTACAGCATGGCGGCTGCGCTATCCGGCCACGTGGCACAGGCATACGGATTAGGGTGGAGAAGAAATGTTTATTAACGCAGAAGTCTTACCCAGCATGCCTTGGGACTGCCACGTGTATTCATACCACATTTTTACACGGCTTTGCACGGGGCGTGGAATCTTGTAGCAGTTCATGTATTTGATCGTGCTGTCCATACAGCTGCGGTAATACGTCTGTCCAGCCGTGGCTGCGCCCACCACGTCCCTCATCTGTAGCCGGGGAGACAGACAGACGCTAGGTGCTGTGTGAGGGTACCTGGGAAATGCAGACGTGTCCACATACATCTATCCTCCGTGCGCTACACAACGGGGGAGTACCATGTGACTTGGTAGCGCAGAGCATCATCTTGTGCGACTTATTCCCTTAAAATGCGTCTTCTTCGCGAAACAATGCAAATAAGACGCACAAGCAGCTTCTGTTGAGTAAAATGATATGCGGCTGCGGCATGTCTATATTCTGTGTGTGTGACTGCGGGTGTATCTGTATGTGTAATGCTACGTTACAGTGTCACAGCGGCTGCAGCATGTCTATATTCTGTGTGTGTGACTGCGGCTGTATCTGTATGTGTAATGCTACGTTACAGTGTCACAGCGGCTGCAGCATGCCTATATTCTGTGTGTGACTGCGGGTGTATCTGTATGTGTAATGCTAGGTTACAGTGTCACAGCGGCTGCAGCATGCCTATATTCTGTGTGTGACTGCGGGTGTATCTGTATGTGTAATGCTACGTTACAGTGACACAGCCGCTGCAGCATGTCTACATTCTGTGTGTGACTGCGGGTGTATCTGTATGTGTAATGCTACGTTACAGTGTCACAGCGGCTGCGGCATGCCTATATTCTGTGTGTGACTGCGGGTGTATGTGTAATGCTACGTTACATTGTCACAGCAGCTGCATCATGCCTATATTCTGTGTGTGACTGCGGGTGTATCTGTATGTGTAATGCTACGTTACAGTGTCACAGCGGCTGCAGCATGTCTATATTCTGTGTGTGACTGCGGGTGTATCTGTATGTGTAATGCTACGTTACAGTGTCACAGCGGCTGCAGCATGCCTATATTCTGTGTGTGACTGCGGGTGTATCTGTATGTGTAATGCTACGTTAGTGTCACAGCCGCTGCAGCATGCCTATATTCTGTGTGTGACTGCGGGTGTATCTGTATGTGTAATGCTACGTTACTGTGTCACAGCGGCTGCAGCATGTCTATATTCTGTGTGTGACTGCGGGTGTATCTGCATGTGTAATGCTACGTTAGTATGTCACAGCGGCTGCAGCATGTCTATATTCTGTGTGTGACTGCGGGTGTATCTGTATGTGTAATGCTACGTTAGTGTCACAGCCGCTGCAGCATGCCTATATTCTGTGTGTGACTGCGGGTGTATCTGTATGTGTAATGCTACGTTACAGTGTCACAGCGGCTGCGGCATGCCTATATTCTGTGTGTGACTGCGGGTGTATCTGTATGTGTAATGCTACGTTACAGTGTCACAGCGGCTGCGGCATGCCTATATTCTGTGTGTGACTGTGGGTGTATCTGTATGTGTAATGCTACGTTACAGTGTCACATCCGCTGCAGCATGCCTATATTCTGTGTGTGACTGCGGGTGTATCTGTATGTGTAATGCTACGTTAGTGTCACAGCCGCTGCAGCATGCCTATATTCTGTGTGTGACTGCGGGTGTATCTGTATGTGTAATGCTATGTTACAGTGTCACAGCGGCTGCAGCATGTCTATATTCTGTGTGTGACTGCGGGTGTATCTGTATGTGTAATGCTATGTTACAGTGTCACAGCGGCTGCAGCATGTCTATATTCTGTGTGTGACTGCGGGTGTATCTGTATGTGTAATGCTACGTTACAGTGTCAAAGCCGCTGCAGCATGCCTATATTCTGTGTGTGACTGCGGGTGTATCTGTATGTGTAATGCTACGTTACAGAGACACAGCCGCTGCAGCATGTCTATATTCTGTGTGTGACTGCGGGTGTATGTGTAATGCTACGTTACAGTGTCACAGCGGCTGCAGCATGCCTATATTCTGTGTGTGACTGCGAGGGTATCTGTATGTGTAATGCTACGTTACAGTGACACAGCCGCTGCAGCATGTCTATATTCTGTGTGTGACTGCGGGTGTATGTGTAATGCTATGTTACAGTGTCACAGCGGCTGCAGCATGCCTATATTCTGTGTGTGACTGCGGGTGTATCTGTATGTGTAATGCTACGTTACAGTGACACAGCCGCTGCAGCATGTCTATATTCTGTGTGTGACTGCGGGTGTATCTGTATGTGTAATGCTACGTTACAGTGTCACAGCGGCTCCAGCATGTCTATATTGTGTGTGTGACTGCGGGTGTATCTGTATGTGTAATCCTACGTTATAGTGTCACAGCGGCTGCAGCATGCCTATATTCTGTGTGTGACTGCGGGTGTATCTGTATGTGTAATGCTACGTTACAGTGTCACAGCGGCTGCAGCATGTCTATATTCTGTGTGACTGCGGGTGTATCTGTATGTGTAATGCTACGTTACAGTGTCAAAGCCGCTGCAGCATGCCTATATTCTGTGTGTGACTGCGGGTGTATCTGCATGTGAGACGCTACGTTACAGTGTCACAGCGGCTGCAGCATGTCTATATTGTGTGTGTGACTGCGGGTGTATCTGTATGTGTAATGCTACGTTACAGAGACACAGCCGCTGCAGCATGTCTATATTCTGTGTGTGACTGCGGGTGTATGTGTAATGCTACGTTACAGTGTCACAGCGGCTGCAGCATGCCTATATTCTGTGTGTGACTGCGAGGGTATCTGTATGTGTAATGCTACGTTACAGTGACACAGCCGCTGCAGCATGTCTATATTCTGTGTGTGACTGCGGGTGTATGTGTAATGCTATGTTACAGTGTCACAGCGGCTGCAGCATGCCTATATTCTGTGTGTGACTGCGGGTGTATCTGTATGTGTAATGCTACGTTACAGTGACACAGCCGCTGCAGCATGTCTATATTCTGTGTGTGACTGCGGGTGTATCTGTATGTGTAATGCTACGTTACAGTGTCACAGCGGCTCCAGCATGTCTATATTGTGTGTGTGACTGCGGGTGTATCTGTATGTGTAATCCTACGTTATAGTGTCACAGCGGCTGCAGCATGCCTATATTCTGTGTGTGACTGCGGGTGTATCTGTATGTCTAATGCTACGTTACAGTGTCACAGCGGCTGCAGCATGTCTATATTCTGTGTGTGTGACTGCGGCTGTATCTGTATGTGTAATGCTACGTTACAGTGTCACAGCGGCTGCAGCATGTCTATATTCTGTGTGTGTGACTGCGGGTGTATCTGTATGTGTAATGCTACGTTACAGTGACACAGCCGCTGCAGCATGTCTATATTCTGTGTGTGACTGCGGGTGTATCTGTATGTGTAATGCTACGTTATAGTGTCACAGCGGCTGCAGCATGCCTATATTCTATGTGTGACTGCGGGTGTATCTGTATGTATAATGCTACGTTACATTGTCACAGCGGCTGCAGCATGCCTATATTCTGTGTGTGACTGCGGGTGTATCTGTATGTGTAATGTACGTTACAGTGTCACAGCAGCTGCAGCACATCTATATTCTGTGTGTGACTGCGGGTGTATCTGTACGTGTAATGCTACATTACAGTGTCACAGCGGCTGCAGCATGTCTATATTCTGTGTGTGTGACTGCGGGTGTATCTGTATGTGTAATGTACGTTACAGTGTCACAGCGGCTGCAGCATGTCTATATTCTGTGTGTGACTGCGGGTGTATCTGTATGTGTAATGCTACGTTAGTGTCACAGCGGCTGCAGCATGTCTATATTCTGTGTGTGTGACTGCGGCTGTATCTGTATGTGTAATGCTACGTTACAGTGTCACAGCGGCTGCAGCATGTCTATATTCTGTGTGTGACTGCGGGTGTATCTGTATGTGTAATGCTATGTTACAGTGTCACAGTGGCTGCAGCACGTCTATATTCTGTGTGTGACTGCGGGTGTATCTGTATGTGTAATGCTACGTTAGTGTCACAGCGGCTGCAGCATGTCTATATTCTGTGTGTGTGACTGCGGCTGTATCTGTATGTGTAATGCTACGTTACATTGTCACATCCGCTGCAGCATGTCTATATTCTGTGTGTGACTGCGGGTGTATCTGTATGTGTAATGCTACGTTACAGTGTCACAGCGGCTGCAGCATGCCTATATTCTGTGTGACTGCGGGTGTATCTGTATGTGTAATGTACGTTACAGTGTCACAGCGGCTGCAGCATGTCTATATTCTGTGTGTGACTGAGGGTGTATCTGTATGTGTAATGCTACGTTACAGTGTCACAGTGGCTGCAGCATGCCTATATTCTGTGTGTGACTGCGGGTGTATCTGTATGTGTAATGCTACGTTACAGTGTCACAGCGGCTGCAGCATGCCTATATTCTGTGTGACTGCGGGTGTATCTGTATGTGTAATGCTACGTTACAGTGTCACAGCGGCTGCGGCATGCCTATATTCTGTGTGTGACTGCAGGTGTATCTGTATGTGTAATGCTACGTTAGTGTCACAGTGGCTGCAGCATGCCTATATTCTGTGTGACTGCGGGTGTATCTGTATGTGTAATGCTACGTTACAGTGTCACAGCGGCTGCAGCATGCCTATATTCTGTGTGTGACTGCGGGTGTATCTGCATGTGAGACGCTACGTTACAGTGTCACAGCGGCTGCAGCATGTCTATATTCTGTGTGTGTGACTGCGGGTGTATCTGTATGTGTAATGCTACGTTACAGTGTCACAGCGGCTGCAGCATGCCTATATTCTGTGTGTGTGACTGCGGGTGTATCTGTATGTGTAATGCTACGTTACAGTGTCACATCGGCTGCAGCATGTCTATATTCTGTGTGTGACTGCGGGTGTATCTGTATGTGTAATGCTACGTTACAGTGTCACATCGGCTGCAGCATGTCTATATTCTGTGTGTGACTGCGGGTGTATCTGTATGTGTAATGCTACGTTACAGTGTCAAAGCGGCTGCGGCATGCCTATATTCTGTGTGTGACTGCGGGTGTATCTGTATGTGTAATGCTACGTTAGTGTCACAGTGGCTGCAGCATGTCTATATTCTGTGTGTGACTGCGGCTGTATCTGTATGTGTAATGCTACGTTACAGTGTCACAGCGGCTGCAGCATGTCTATATTCTGTGTGTGACTGCGGGTGTATCTGACCACGAAACGCTACGTTACAGTGTCACAGTGGCTGCAGCATGCCTATATTCCGGCTGAGCATGCCTATATTCTGTGTGTGACTGCGTGTGTATCTGTATGTGTAATGCTACGTTACAGTGTCACAGCGGCTGCGGCATGTCTATATTCTGTGAGTGACTGCGAGTGTATCTGTATGTGTAATGCTACGTTACAGTGTCACAGCGGCTGCAGTATGTCTATATTCTGTGTGTGACTGTGGGTGTATCTGCATGTGAGACGCTACGTTACAGTGTCACAGCGGCTGCAGCATGCCTATATTCTGTGTGTGACTGCGGGTGTATCTGACCACGAAACGCTACGTTACAGTGTCACAGCGGCTGCAGCATGCCTATATTCCGGCTGCAGCATGCCTATATTCTGTGTGTGACAGCGGGTGTATCTGTATGTGTAATGCTACGTTACAGTGTCACAGCTGCTGCAGCATGCCTATATTCTGTGTGTGACTGTGGGTGTATCTGTATGTGTAATGCTACGTTACAGTGTCACAGCGGCTGCAGCATGTCTATATTCTGTGTGTGACTGCGGGTGTATCTGTATGTAATGTTACGTTACAGTGTCACAGCGGCTGCAGCATGCCTATATTCTGTGTGTGACTGCGGGTGTATCTGTATGTGTAATGCTACGTTACAGTGTCACCGCGGCTGCAGCATGTCTATATTCTGTGTGACTGCGGCTGTATCTGTATGTGTAATGCTACGTTACAGTGTCACAGCGGCTGCAGCATGCCTATATTCTGTGTGTGACTGTGGGTGTATCTGTATGTGTAATGTTACGTTACAGTGTCACAGCGGCTGCGGCATGCCTATATTCTGTGTGTGACTGCGGGTGTATCTGCATGTGAGACGCTACGTTACAGTGTCACAGCGGCTGCAGCATGCCTATATTCTGTGTGTGACTGCGGGTGTATCTGCATGTGTAATGCTACATTACAGTGTCACAGCGGCATGCCTATATTCTGTGTGTGACTGCGGGTGTATCTGTATGTGTAATGCTACGTTAGTGTCACAGCGGCATGCCTATATTCTGTGTGTGACTGCGGGTGTATCTGTATGTGTAATGCTACGTTACAGTGTCACAGCGGCTGTGGCATGCCTATATTCTGTGTGTGACTGCGAGTGTATCTGTATGTGAGGCGCTACGTTACAGTGTCACAGCGGCTGCGGCATGCTTATATTCTGTGTGTGACTGCCGGTGTATCTGTATGTGTAATGCTACGTTACAGTGTCACAGCGGCTGCGGCATGCCTATATTCTGTGTGTGACTGCGGGTGTATCTGTATGTGTAATGCTACGTTACAGTGTCACAGCGGCTGCAGCATGTCTATATTGTGTGTGTGACTGCGGGTGTATCTGTATGTGTAATGCTACGTTATAGTGTCATAGTGGCTACAGCATGTCTATATTCTGTGTGTGACTGCGGGTGTATCTGTATGTGTAATGCTACGTTACAGTGTCACAGCGGCTGCAGCATGCCTATATTCTGTGTGTGTGACTGCGGGTGTATCTGTATGTGTAATGCTACGTTACAGTGTCACAGCGGCTGCAGCATGCCTATATTCTGTGTGTGACTGCGGGTGTATCTGCATGTGAGACGCTACGTTACAGTGTCACAGCGGCTGCAGCATGCCTATATTCTGTGTGTGTGACGGCGGGTGTATATGCATGTGTAATGCTACGTTACAGTGTCACAGCGGCTGCGGCATGTCTATATTCTGTGTGTGTGACTGCCGGTGTATCTGTATGTGTAATGTTACGTTACAGTGTCAAAGCGGCAGCGGCATGCCTATATTCTGTGTGTGACTGCGGGTGTATCTGCATGTGAGACGCTACGTTACAGTGTCACAGCGGCTGCAGCATGTCTATATTCTGTGTGTGACTGCGGGTGTATCTGTATGTGTAATGTTACGTTACAGTGTCAAAGCGGCTGCGGCATGCCTATATTCTGTGTGTGACTGCGGGTGTATCTGCATGTGAGACGCTACGTTACAGTGTCACAGCGGCTGCAGCATGCCTATATTCTGTGTGTGACTGCGGGTGTATCTGTATGTGTAATGCTACGTTACAGTGTCACAGCCGCTGCAGCATATCTATATTCTGTGTTTGACTGCAGGTGTATCTGCATGTGAGACGCTACGTTACAGTGTCACAGCGGCTGCAGCATGCCTATATTCTGTGTGTGACTGCGGGTGTATCTGTATGTGTAATGCTACGTTAGTGTCACAGCCGCTGCAGCATGTTTATATTCTGTGTGTGACTGCGGGTGTATCTGTATGTGTAATGCTACGTTACAGTGTCACAGCGGCTGCGGCATGTCTATATTCTATGTGTGACTGCGGGTGTATCTATGTGTAATGCTACGTTACAGTGTCACAGCGGCTGCGGCATGTCTATATTCTGTGTGTGACTGCGGGTGTATCTGTATGTGTAATGCTACGTTACAGTGTCACAGTGGCTGCGGCATGCCTATATTCTGTGTATGACTGCGGGTGTATCTGTATGTGAGACGCTACGTTACAGTATCACAGCGGCTGCAACATGCCTATATTCTGTGTGTGACTGCGGCTGTATCTGTATGTGTAATGCTACGTTAGTGTCACAGCGGCTGCAGCATGTCTATATTCTGTGTGTGACTGCGCGTGTATCTGTATGTGTAATGCTACGTTACAGTGTCACAGCCGCTGCACCATGCCTATATTCTGTGTGTGACTGCGGGTGTATCTGTATGTGTAATGCTACGTTACAGTGTCACAGCGGCTGCAGCATGTCTATATTCTGTGTGTGACTGCGGGTGTATCTGTATGTGTAATGCTACGTTACAGTGTCACAGCGGCTGCAGCATGTCTATATTCTGTGTGTGACTGCGGGTGTATCTGTATGTGTAATGCTACGTTACAGTGTCATAGCGGCTGCGGCATGTCTATATTCTGTGTGTGACTGTGGCTGTATCTGCATGTGAGACGCTACGTTACAGTGTCACAGTGGCTGCAGCATGCCTATATTCTGTGTGTGACTGCGGGTGTATCTGTATGTGTAATGCTACGTTACAGTGTCACAGCGGCTGCAGCATGCCTATATTCTGTGTGTGACTGCGGGTGTATCTGTATGTGTAATGCTACGTTACAGTGTCACAGCGGCTGCAGCATGCCTATATTCTGTGTGTGACTGCGGGTGTATCTGTATGTGTAATGCTACGTTACAGTGTCACAGCGGCTGCAGCATGTCTATATTCTGTGTGTGTGACTGCGGGTGTATCTGTATGTGTAATGCTACGTTACAGTGTCACAGCGGCTGCAGCATGCCTATATTCAGTGTGTGACTGTGGGTGTATATGTATGTGTAATGCTACGTTACAGTGTCACAGCGGCTGCAGCATGCCTATATTCTGTGTGTGACTGCGGGTGTATCTGTATGTGTAATGCTACGTTACAGTGTCACAGCCGCTGCAGCATGTCTATATTCTGTGTGACTGCGGGTGTATCTGTATGTGTAATGCTACGTTACAGTGTCACAGCGGCTGCAGCATGCCTATATTCTGTGTGTGACTTCGGGTGTATCTGTATGTGTAATGCTACGTTACAGTGTCACAGCGGCTGCAGCATGCCTATATTCTGTGTGTCACTGCGAGTGTATGTGTAATGCTATGTTACAGTGTCACAGCGGCTGCAGCATGCCTATATTCTGTGTGTGTGACTGCGGGTGTATCTGTATGTGTAATGCTACGTTACAGAGTCACAGCGGCTGCAGCATGTCTATATTCTGTGTGTGTGACTGCGGGTGTATGTGTATGTGTAATGCTACGTTACAGTGTCACAGCGGCTGCAGCATGTCTATATTCTGTGTGTGACAGCTGCTGCAGCATGTCTATATTCTGTGTGTGACTGCAGGTGTATCTGTATATGTAATGCTATGTTACAGTGTCACAGCCGCTGCAGCATGCCTATATTCTGTGTGTGACTGCGGGTGTATCTGTATGTGTAATGCTACGTTACAGTGTCACAGCCGCTGCAGCATGTCTATATTCTGTGTGTGACTGCGGGTGTATCTGTATGTGTAATGCTACGTTACTGTGTCAAAGCGGCTGCAGCATGCCTATATTCTGTGTGTGACTGCGGGTGTATCTGTATGTGTAATGCTACGTTGCAGTGTCACAGCGGCTGCAGCATGCCTATATTCTGTGTGTGTGACTGCGGGTGTATCTGTATGTGAGACGCTACATTACAGTGTCACAGCCGCTGCAGCATGTCTATATTCTGTGTGTGACTGCGGGTGTATCTGTGTGTGAGACGCTACGTTACAGTGTCACAGCGGCTGGAGCATGTCTATATTGTGTGTGTGACTGTGGGTGTATCTGTATGTGTAATGCTACGTTACAGTGTCACAGCGGCTGGAGCATGTCTATATTGTGTGTGTGACTGTGGGTGTATCTGTATGTGTAATGCTACGTTACAGTGTCACATCCGCTGCAGCATGCCTATATTCTGTGTGTGACTGCTGGTGTATCTGTATGTGTAATGCTATGTTACAGTGTCACAGCGGCCGCAGCATGTCTATATTCTGTGTGTGACTGCGGGTGTATCTGCATGTGTAATGCTACGTTACAGTGTCACAGCGGCTGCAGCATGCCTATATTCTGTGTGTGTCTGCGGGTGTATCTATATGTGTAATGTTACGTTACAGTGTCACAGCGGCTGCAGCATGCCTATATTCTGTGTGTGACTGCGGGCGTATATGTATGTGTAATGCTACGTTACAGTGTCACAGCCGCTGCAGCATGTCTATATTCTGTGTGACTGCGGGTGTATCTGTATGTGTAATGCTACGTTACAGTGTCACAGCGGCAGCAGCATGCCTATATTCTGTGTGTGACTGCGGGTGTATCTGTATGTGTAATGCTACGTTACAGTGTCACAGCGGCTCCAGCATGCCTATATTCTGTGTGTGACTGCGAGTGTATGTGTAATGCTACGTTACAGTGTCACAGTGGCTGCAGCATGCCTATATTCTGTGTGTGACTGCGGGTGTATCTGCATGTGAGACGCTACGTTTCTGTGTCACAGCGGCTGCGGCATGTCTATATTCTGTGTGTGACTGCGGCTGTATCTGTATGTGTAATGCTATGTTACAGTGTCACAGCGGCTGCAGCATGCCTATATTCTGTGTGTGACTGCGGGTGTATCTGTATGTGTAATGCTACGTTACAGTGTCACAGCGGCTGCAGCATGTCTATATTCTGTGTGTGTGACTGCGGGTGTATCTGTATGTGTAATGCTACGTTACAGTGTCACAGCGGCTGCAGCATGCCTATATTCTGTGTGTGACTGCGGGTGTATCTGTATGTGTAATGCTACGTTACAGTGTCACATAAGCTGCAGCATGTCTATATTCTGTGTGTGACTGCGGGTGTATGTGTAATGCTAAGTTACAGTGTCACAGCGGCTGCAACATGTCTATATTCTGTGTGTGACTGCGGGTGTATCTGTATGTGTAATGCTACGTTACAGTGTCACAGCGGCTGCAACATGTCTATATTCTCTGTGTGACTGCGGGTGTATCTGCATGTGTAATGCTACGTTACAGTGTCACAGCGGCTGCAGCATGCCTATATTCTGTGTGTGACTGCGGGTGTATCTGTATGTGTAATGCTACGTTACAGTGTCACAGCGGCTGCAGCATGCCTATATTCTCTGTGTGACTGCGGGTGTATCTGTATGTGTAATGCTACGTTACAGTGTCACAGCCGCTGCAGCATGTCTATATTCTGTGTGACTGCGGGTGTATCTGTATGTGTAATGCTACGTTACAGTGTCACTGCAGCTCCAGCATGCCTATATTCTGTGTGTGACTGCGAGTGTATGTGTAATGCTACGTTACAGTGTCACAGCGGCTGCGGCATGCCTATATTCTGTGTGTGACTGCGGGTGTATCTGCATGTGAGACGCTACGTTACAGTGTCATAGCGGCTGCAGCATGTCTATATTCTGTGTGTGTGACTGCGGGTGTATCTGTATGTGTAATGCTACGTTACAGTGTCACAGCGGCTGCGGCATGTCTATATTCTGTGTGTGACTGCGGGTGTATCTGTATGTGTAATGCTACGTTACAGTGTCACAGCGGCTGCAGCATGCCTATATTCTGTGTGTGACTGCGGGTGTATCTGTATGTGTAATGCTACGTTACAGTGTCACAGTGGCTGCAGAATGTCTATATTCTGTTTGACTGCGGGTGTATCTGTATGTGTAATGCTACGTTACAGTGTCACAGTGGCTGCAGCATGCCTATATTCTGTGTGTGACTGCGGGTGTATCTGTATGTGTAATGCTACGTTACAGTGTCACAGCGGCTGCAGCATGCCTATATTCTGTGTGTGTGACTGCGGGTGTATGTGTATGTGTAATGCTACGTTACAGTGTCACAGCGGCTGCAGCATGTCTATATTCTGTGTGTGACAGCTGCTGCAGCATGTCTATATTCTGTGTGTGACTGCAGGTGTATCTGTATATGTAATGCTATGTTACAGTGTCACAGCCGCTGCAGCATGCCTATATTCTGTGTGTGACTGCTGGTGTATCTGTATGTGTAATGCTACGTTACAGTGTCACAGCCGCTGCAGCATGTCTATATTCTGTGTGTGACTGCGGGTGTATCTGTATGTGTAATGCTACGTTACTGTGTCAAAGCGGCTGCAGCATGCCTATATTCTGTGTGTGACTGCGGGTGTATCTGTATGTGTAATGCTACGTTACAGTGTCACAGCGGCTGCAGCATGCCTATATTCTGTGTGTGTGACTGCGAGTGTATCTGTATGTGAGACGCTACGTTACAGTGTCACAGCCGCTGCAGCATGTCTATATTCTGTGTGTGACTGCGGGTGTATCTGTGTGTGAGACGCTACGTTACAGTGTCACAGCGGCTGGAGCATGTCTATATTGTGTGTGTGACTGTGGGTGTATCTGTATGTGTAATGCTACGTTACAGTGTCACATCCGCTGGAGCATGTCTATATTGTGTGTGTGACTGTGGGTGTATCTGTATGTGTAATGCTACGTTACAGTGTCACATCCGCTGCAGCATGCCTATATTCTGTGTGTGACTGCGGGTGTATCTGTATGTGTAATGCTACGTTACAGTGTCACAGCGGCTGCAGCATGTCTATATTCTGTGTGTGACAGCTGCTGCAGCATGTCTATATTCTGTGTGTGACTGCAGGTGTATCTGTATATGTAATGCTATGTTACAGTGTCACAGCCGCTGCAGCATGCCTATATTCTGTGTGTGACTGCGGGTGTATCTGTATGTGTAATGCTACGTTACAGTGTCACAGCCGCTGCAGCATGTCTATATTCTGTGTGTGACTGCGGGTGTATCTGTATGTGTAATGCTACGTTACTGTGTCAAAGCGGCTGCAGCATGCCTATATTCTGTGTGTGACTGCGGGTGTATCTGTATGTGTAATGCTACGTTACAGTGTCACAGCGGCTGCAGCATGCCTATATTCTGTGTGTGTGACTGCGGGTGTATCTGTATGTGAGACGCTACGTTACAGTGTCACAGCCGCTGCAGCATGTCTATATTCTGTGTGTGACTGCGGGTGTATCTGTGTGTGAGACGCTACGTTACAGTGTCACAGCGGCTGGAGCATGTCTATATTGTGTGTGTGACTGTGGGTGTATCTGTATGTGTAATGCTACGTTACAGTGTCACATCCGCTGCAGCATGCCTATATTCTGTGTGTGACTGCTGGTGTATCTGTATGTGTAATGCTAGGTTACAGTGTCACAGCGGCCGCAGCATGTCTATATTCTGTGTGTGACTGCGGGTGTATCTGCATGTGTAATGCTACGTTACAGTGTCACAGCGGCTGCAGCATGCCTATATTCTGTGTGTGTCTGCGGGTGTATCTATATGTGTAATGTTACGTTACAGTGTCACAGCGGCTGCAGCATGCCTATATTCTGTGTGTGACTGCGGGCGTATATGCATGTGTAATGCTACGTTACAGTGTCACAGCCGCTGCAGCATGTCTATATTCTGTGTGACTGCGGGTGTATCTGTATGTGTAATGCTACGTTACAGTGTCACAGCGGCAGCAGCATGCCTATATTCTGTGTGTGACTGTGGGTGTATCTGTATGTGTAATGCTACGTTACAGTGTCACAGTGGCTGCAGCATGCCTATATTCTGTGTGTGACTGCGGGTGTATCTGCATGTGAGACGCTACGTTTCTGTGTCACAGCGGCTGCGGCATGTCTATATTCTGTGTGTGACTGCGGCTGTATCTGTATGTGTAATGTTACGTTACAGTGTCACAGCGGCTGCAGCATGTCTATATTCTGTGTGTGACTGCGGCTGTATCTGTATGTGTAATGCTACGTTACAGTGTCACAGCGGCTGCAGCATGCCTATATTCTGTGTGTGACTGCGGGTGTATGTGTATGTGTAATGCTACGTTACAGAGACACAGCGGCTGCAGCATGCCTATATTCTGTGTGTGACTGCGGGTGTATCTGTATGTGTAATGCTACGTTACAGTGTCACAGCCGCTGCAGCATGTCTATATTCTGTGTGACTGCGGGTGTATCTGTATGTGTAATGCTACGTTACAGTGTCACAGCGGCTGCAGCATGCCTATATTCTGTGTGTGACTTCGGGTGTATCTGTATGTGTAATGCTTCGTTGCAGTGTCACAGCGGCTGCAGCATGTCTATATTCTGTGTGTGACTGCGGGTGTATCTGTATGTGTAATGCTACGTTACAGTGTCACAGCGGCTGCAGCATGCCTATATTCTGTGTGACTGCGGGTGTGTCTGTATGTGTAATGCTACGTTACAGTGTCACAGCGGCTGCAGCATGTCTATATTCTGTGTGTGTGACTGCGGGTGTATGTGTAATGCTACGTTACAGTGTCACAGCGGCTGCAGCATGTCTATATTCTGTGTGTGACTGCGGGTGTATCTGTATGTGTAATGCTACGTTACAGTGTCACATCAGCTGCAGCATGTCTATATTCTGTGTGTGACTGCGGGTGTATGTGTAATGCTAAGTTACAGTGTCACAGCGGCTGCAGCATGCCTATATTCTGTGTGTGACTGCGGGTGTATCTGTATGTGTAATGCTACGTTACAGTGTCACAGCGGCTGCAGCATGCCTATATTCTCTGTGTGACTGCGGGTGTATCTGTATGTGTAATGCTACGTTACAGTGTCACAGCCGCTGCAGCATGTCTATATTCTGTGTGACTGCGGGTGTATCTGTATGTGTAATGCTACGTTACAGTGTCACAGCAGCTCCAGCATGCCTATATTCTGTGTGTGACTGCGAGTGTATGTGTAATGCTACGTTACAGTGTCACAGCGGCTGCGGCATGCCTATATTCTGTGTGTGACTGCGGGTGTATCTGCATGTGAGACGCTACGTTACAGTGTCATAGCGGCTGCAGCATGTCTATATTCTGTGTGTGTGACTGCGGGTGTATCTGTATGTGTAATGCTACGTTACAGTGTCACAGCGGCTGCGGCATGTCTATATTCTGTGTGTGACTGCGGGTGTATCTGTATGTGTAATGCTACGTTACAGTGTCACAGCGGCTGCAGCATGCCTATATTCTGTGTGTGACTGCGGGTGTATCTGTGTGTGAGACGCTACGTTACAGTGTCACAGCAGCTGGAGCATGTCTATATTGTGTGTGTGACTGTGGGTGTATCTGTATGTGTAATGCTACGTTACAGTGTCACATCCGCTGCAGCATGCCTATATTCTGTGTGTGACTGCTGGTGTATCTGTATGTGTAATGCTAGGTTACAGTGTCACAGCGGCCGCAGCATGTCTATATTCTGTGTGTGACTGCGGGTGTATCTGCATGTGTAATGCTACGTTACAGTGTCACAGCGGCTGCAGCATGCCTATATTCTGTGTGTGTCTGCGGGTGTATCTATATGTGTAATGTTACGTTACAGTGTCACAGCGGCTGCAGCATGCCTATATTCTGTGTGTGACTGCGGGCGTATATGCATGTGTAATGCTACGTTACAGTGTCACAGCCGCTGCAGCATGTCTATATTCTGTGTGACTGCGGGTGTATCTGTATGTGTAATGCTACGTTACAGTGTCACAGCGGCAGCAGCATGCCTATATTCTGTGTGTGACTGTGGGTGTATCTGTATGTGTAATGCTACGTTACAGTGTCACAGTGGCTGCAGCATGCCTATATTCTGTGTGTGACTGCGGGTGTATCTGCATGTGAGACGCTACGTTTCTGTGTCACAGCGGCTGCGGCATGTCTATATTCTGTGTGTGACTGCGGCTGTATCTGTATGTGTAATGTTACGTTACAGTGTCACAGCGGCTGCAGCATGTCTATATTCTGTGTGTGACTGCGGCTGTATCTGTATGTGTAATGCTACGTTACAGTGTCACAGCGGCTGCAGCATGCCTATATTCTGTGTGTGACTGCGGGTGTATGTGTATGTGTAATGCTACGTTACAGAGACACAGCGGCTGCAGCATGTCTATATTCTGTGTGTGACTGCGGGTGTATCTGTATGTGTAATGCTACGTTACAGTGTCACAGCGGCTGCAGCATGCCTATATTCTGTGTGTGACTGATGGTGTATCTGTATGTGTAATGCTACGTTACAGTGTCACAGCGGCTGCAGCATGTCTATATTCTGTGTGTGACTGCGGGTGTATGTGTAATGCTACGTTACAGTGTCACAGCGGCTGCAGCATGTCTATATTCTGTGTGTGACTGATGGTGTATCTGTATGTGTAATGCTACGTTACAGTGTCACAGCGGCTGCAGCATGTCTATATTCTGTGTGTGTGACTGCGGGTGTATGTGTAATGCTACGTTACAGTGTCACAGCGGCTGCAGCATGTCTATATTCTGTGTGTGACTGCGGGTGTATCTGTATGTGTAATGCTACGTTACAGTGTCACATCAGCTGCAGCATGTCTATATTCTGTGTGTGACTGCGGGTGTATGTGTAATGCTAAGTTACAGTGTCACAGCGGCTGCAGCATGCCTATATTCTGTGTGTGACTGCGGGTGTATCTGTATGTGTAATGCTACGTTACAGTGTCACAGCGGCTGCAACATGTCTATATTCTCTGTGTGACTGCGGGTGTATCTGCATGTGTAATGCTACGTTACAGTGTCACAGCGGCTGCAGCATGCCTATATTCTGTGTGTGACTGCGGGTGTATCTGTATGTGTAATGCTACGTTACAGTGTCACAGCGGCTGCAGCATGCCTATATTCTCTGTGTGACTGCGGGTGTATGTATGTGTAATGCTACGTTACAGTGTCACAGCCGCTGCAGCATGTCTATATTCTGTGTGACTGCGGGTGTATCTGTATGTGTAATGCTACGTTACAGTGTCACTGAAGCTCCAGCATGCCTATATTCTGTGTGTGACTGCGAGTGTATGTGTAATGCTACGTTACAGTGTCACAGCGGCTGCGGCATGCCTATATTCTGTGTGTGACTGCGGGTGTATCTGCATGTGAGACGCTACGTTACAGTGTCATAGCGGCTGCAGCATGTCTATATTCTGTGTGTGTGACTGCGGGTGTATCTGTATGTGTAATGCTACGTTACAGTGTCACAGCGGCTGCGGCATGTCTATATTCTGTGTGTGACTGCGGGTGTATCTGTATGTGTAATGCTACGTTACAGTGTCACAGCGGCTGCAGCATGCCTATATTCTGTGTGTGACTGCGGGTGTATCTGTATGTGTAATGCTACGTTACAGTGTCACAGTGGCTGCAGAATGTCTATATTCTGTTTGACTGCGGGTGTATCTGTATGTGTAATGCTACGTTACAGTGTCACAGTGGCTGCAGCATGCCTATATTCTGTGTGTGACTGCGGGTGTATCTGTATGTGTAATGCTACGTTACAGTGTCACAGCGGCTGCAGCATGCCTATATTCTGTGTGTGTGACTGCGGGTGTATGTGTATGTGTAATGCTACGTTACAGTGTCACAGCGGCTGCAGCATGTCTATATTCTGTGTGTGACAGCTGCTGCAGCATGTCTATATTCTGTGTGTGACTGCAGGTGTATCTGTATATGTAATGCTATGTTACAGTGTCACAGCCGCTGCAGCATGCCTATATTCTGTGTGTGACTGCTGGTGTATCTGTATGTGTAATGCTACGTTACAGTGTCACAGCCGCTGCAGCATGTCTATATTCTGTGTGTGACTGCGGGTGTATCTGTATGTGTAATGCTACGTTACTGTGTCAAAGCGGCTGCAGCATGCCTATATTCTGTGTGTGACTGCGGGTGTATCTGTATGTGTAATGCTACGTTACAGTGTCACAGCGGCTGCAGCATGCCTATATTCTGTGTGTGTGACTGCGGGTGTATCTGTATGTGAGACGCTACGTTACAGTGTCACAGCCGCTGCAGCATGTCTATATTCTGTGTGTGACTGCGGGTGTATCTGTGTGTGAGACGCTACGTTACAGTGTCACAGCGGCTGGAGCATGTCTATATTGTGTGTGTGACTGTGGGTGTATCTGTATGTGTAATGCTACGTTACAGTGTCACATCCGCTGGAGCATGTCTATATTGTGTGTGTGACTGTGGGTGTATCTGTATGTGTAATGCTACGTTACAGTGTCACATCCGCTGCAGCATGCCTATATTCTGTGTGTGACTGCGGGTGTATCTGTATGTGTAATGCTACGTTACAGTGTCACAGCGGCTGCAGCATGTCTATATTCTGTGTGTGACAGCTGCTGCAGCATGTCTATATTCTGTGTGTGACTGCAGGTGTATCTGTATATGTAATGCTATGTTACAGTGTCACAGCCGCTGCAGCATGCCTATATTCTGTGTGTGACTGCGGGTGTATCTGTATGTGTAATGCTACGTTACAGTGTCACAGCGGCTGCAGCATGTCTATATTCTGTGTGTGACTGCGGGTGTATCTGTATGTGTAATGCTACGTTACTGTGTCAAAGCGGCTGCAGCATGCCTATATTCTGTGTGTGACTGCGGGTGTATCTGTATGTGTAATGCTACGTTACAGTGTCACAGCGGCTGCAGCATGCCTATATTCTGTGTGTGTGACTGCGGGTGTATCTGTATGTGAGACGCTACGTTACAGTGTCACAGCCGCTGCAGCATGTCTATATTCTGTGTGTGACTGCGGGTGTATCTGTGTGTGAGACGCTACGTTACAGTGTCACAGCGGCTGGAGCATGTCTATATTGTGTGTGTGACTGTGGGTGTATCTGTATGTGTAATGCTACGTTACAGTGTCACATCCGCTGCAGCATGCCTATATTCTGTGTGTGACTGCTGGTGTATCTGTATGTGTAATGCTAGGTTACAGTGTCACAGCGGCCGCAGCATGTCTATATTCTGTGTGTGACTGCGGGTGTATCTGCATGTGTAATGCTACGTTACAGTGTCACAGCGGCTGCAGCATGCCTATATTCTGTGTGTGTCTGCGGGTGTATCTATATGTGTAATGTTACGTTACAGTGTCACAGCGGCTGCAGCATGCCTATATTCTGTGTGTGACTGCGGGCGTATATGCATGTGTAATGCTACGTTACAGTGTCACAGCCGCTGCAGCATGTCTATATTCTGTGTGACTGCGGGTGTATCTGTATGTGTAATGCTACGTTACAGTGTCACAGCGGCAGCAGCATCCCTATATTCTGTGTGTGACTGTGGGTGTATCTGTATGTGTAATGCTACGTTACAGTGTCACAGTGGCTGCAGCATGCCTATATTCTGTGTGTGACTGCGGGTGTATCTGCATGTGAGACGCTACGTTTCTGTGTCACAGCGGCTGCGGCATGTCTATATTCTGTGTGTGACTGCGGCTGTATCTGTATGTGTAATGTTACGTTACAGTGTCACAGCGGCTGCAGCATGTCTATATTCTGTGTGTGACTGCGGCTGTATCTGTATGTGTAATGCTACGTTACAGTGTCACAGCGGCTGCAGCATGCCTATATTCTGTGTGTGACTGCGGGTGTATGTGTATGTGTAATGCTACGTTACAGAGACACAGCGGCTGCAGCATGCCTATATTCTGTGTGTGACTGCGGGTGTATCTGTATGTGTAATGCTACGTTACAGTGTCACAGCCGCTGCAGCATGTCTATATTCTGTGTGACTGCGGGTGTATCTGTATGTGTAATGCTACGTTACAGTGTCACAGCGGCTGCAGCATGCCTATATTCTGTGTGTGACTTCGGGTGTATCTGTATGTGTAATGCTTCGTTGCAGTGTCACAGCGGCTGCAGCATGTCTATATTCTGTGTGTGACTGCGGGTGTATCTGTATGTGTAATGCTACGTTACAGTGTCACAGCGGCTGCAGCATGCCTATATTCTGTGTGACTGCGGGTGTGTCTGTATGTGTAATGCTACGTTACAGTGTCACAGCGGCTGCAGCATGTCTATATTCTGTGTGTGTGACTGCGGGTGTATGTGTAATGCTACGTTACAGTGTCACAGCGGCTGCAGCATGTCTATATTCTGTGTGTGACTGCGGGTGTATCTGTATGTGTAATGCTACGTTACAGTGTCACATCAGCTGCAGCATGTCTATATTCTGTGTGTGACTGCGGGTGTATGTGTAATGCTAAGTTACAGTGTCACAGCGGCTGCAGCATGCCTATATTCTGTGTGTGACTGCGGGTGTATCTGTATGTGTAATGCTACGTTACAGTGTCACAGCGGCTGCAGCATGTCTATATTCTCTGTGTGACTGCGGGTGTATCTGCATGTGTAATGCTACGTTACAGTGTCACAGCGGCTGCAGCATGCCTATATTCTGTGTGTGACTGCGGGTGTATCTGTATGTGTAATGCTACGTTACAGTGTCACAGCGGCTGCAGCATGCCTATATTCTCTGTGTGACTGCGGGTGTATCTGTATGTGTAATGCTACGTTACAGTGTCACAGCCGCTGCAGCATGTCTATATTCTGTGTGACTGCGGGTGTATCTGTATGTGTAATGCTACGTTACAGTGTCACAGCAGCTCCAGCATGCCTATATTCTGTGTGTGACTGCGAGTGTATGTGTAATGCTACGTTACAGTGTCACAGCGGCTGCGGCATGCCTATATTCTGTGTGTGACTGCGGGTGTATCTGCATGTGAGACGCTACGTTACAGTGTCATAGCGGCTGCAGCATGTCTATATTCTGTGTGTGTGACTGCGGGTGTATCTGTATGTGTAATGCTACGTTACAGTGTCACAGCGGCTGCGGCATGCCTATATTCTGTGTGTGACTGCGGGTGTATCTGTATGTGTAATGCTACGTTACAGTGTCACAGCGGCTGCAGCATGCCTATATTCTGTGTGTGACTGCGGGTGTATCTGTATGTGTAATGCTACGTTACAGTGTCACAGTGGCTGCAGAATGTCTATATTCTGTTTGACTGCGGGTGTATCTGTATGTGTAATGCTACGTTACAGTGTCACAGTGGCTGCAGCATGCCTATATTCTGTGTGTGACTGCGGGTGTATCTGTATGTGTAATGCTACGTTACAGTGTCACAGCGGCTGCAGCATGCCTATATTCTGTGTGTGTGACTGCGGGTGTATGTGTATGTGTAATGCTACGTTACAGTGTCACAGCGGCTGCAGCATGTCTATATTCTGTGTGTGACAGCTGCTGCAGCATGTCTATATTCTGTGTGTGACTGCAGGTGTATCTGTATATGTAATGCTACGTTACAGTGTCACAGCCGCTGCAGCATGTCTATATTCTGTGTGTGACTGCGGGTGTATCTGTATGTGTAATGCTACATTACTGTGTCAAAGCGGCTGCAGCATGCCTATATTCTGTGTGTGACTGCGGGTGTATCTGTATGTGTAATGCTACGTTACAGTGTCACAGCGGCTGCAGCATGCCTATATTCTGTGTGTGTGACTGCGGGTGTATCTGTATGTGAGACGCTACGTTACAGTGTCACAGCCGCTGCAGCATGTCTATATTCTGTGTGTGACTGCGGGTGTATCTGTGTGTGAGACGCTACGTTACAGTGTCACAGCGGCTGGAGCATGTCTATATTGTGTGTGTGACTGTGGGTGTATCTGTATGTGTAATGCTACGTTACAGTGTCACATCCGCTGCAGCATGCCTATATTCTGTGTGTGACTGCTGGTGTATCTGTATGTGTAATGCTAGGTTACAGTGTCACAGCGGCCGCAGCATGTCTATATTCTGTGTGTGACTGCGGGTGTATCTGCATGTGTAATGCTACGTTACAGTGTCACAGCGGCTGCAGCATGCCTATATTCTGTGTGTGTCTGCGGGTGTATCTATATGTGTAATGTTACGTTACAGTGTCACAGCGGCTGCAGCATGCCTATATTCTGTGTGTGACTGCGGGCGTATATGCATGTGTAATGCTACGTTACAGTGTCACAGCCGCTGCAGCATGTCTATATTCTGTGTGACTGCGGGTGTATCTGTATGTGTAATGCTACGTTACAGTGTCACAGCGGCAGCAGCATGCCTATATTCTGTGTGTGACTGTGGGTGTATCTGTATGTGTAATGCTACGTTACAGTGTCACAGTGGCTGCAGCATGCCTATATTCTGTGTGTGACTGCGGGTGTATCTGCATGTGAGACGCTACGTTTCTGTGTCACAGCGGCTGCGGCATGTCTATATTCTGTGTGTGACTGCGGCTGTATCTGTATGTGTAATGTTACGTTACAGTGTCACAGCGGCTGCAGCATGTCTATATTCTGTGTGTGACTGCGGCTGTATCTGTATGTGTAATGCTACGTTACAGTGTCACAGCGGCTGCAGCATGCCTATATTCTGTGTGTGACTGCGGGTGTATGTGTATGTGTAATGCTACGTTACAGAGACACAGCGGCTGCAGCATGTCTATATTCTGTGTGTGACTGCGGGTGTATCTGTATGTGTAATGCTACGTTACAGTGTCACAGCGGCTGCAGCATGCCTATATTCTGTGTGTGACTGATGGTGTATCTGTATGTGTAATGCTACGTTACAGTGTCACAGCGGCTGCAGCATGTCTATATTCTGTGTGTGACTGCGGCTGTATCTGTATGTGTAATGCTACGTTACAGTGTCACAGCGGCTGCGGCATACCTATATTCTGTGTGTGACTGCGGCTGTATCTGACCAGGAAACGCTACGTTACAGTGTCACAGCCGCTGCGGAATGCCTATGTTATGTGTGTGACTGCGGTTGTATCTGTATGTGTAATGTTACGTTACAGTGTTACAGAGGCTGCGGCATGCCTATATTCTGTGTGTGACTGCGGGTGTATCTGTATGTGTAATGCTACGTTACAGTGTCACAGCGGCTGCGGCATGCCTATATTCTGTGTGTGACTGCGGGTGTATCTGTATGTGTAATGCTACGTTACAGTGTCACAGCGGCTTCGGCATACCTATATTCTGTGTGTGACTACGGGTGTATCTGACCACGAAACGCTACGTTACAGTGTCACAGCGGCTGCACATGCCTATATTCTGTGTGTGACTGTGGGTGTATCTGACCAGGAAACGCTACGTTACTGTGTCACAGCGGCTGCGGCATGCCTATATTCTGTGTGTGACTGCGAGTGTATCTGACCAAGAATTGCTACGTTACCATGTCACAGCGGCTGCGGCATGCCTATATTCTGTGTGTGACTGCGAGTGTATCTGACCAAGAATTGCTACGTTACCGTGTCACAGCGGCTGCGGCATGTCTATATGCTGTGTGTGACTGCGGGTGTATCTGTATGTGTAATGCAACGTTACAGTGTCACAGCTGCTGCGGCATGTCTATATTCTGTGTGTGACTGCGAGTGTATCGGACCACGAAACGCTACGTTACAGTGTCACAGCGGCTGCAGCATGCCTATAGTCTGTGTGTGACTGCGGGTGTATCTGTATGTGTAATGCTACGTTACAGTGTCACAGCTGCTGCGGCATGTCTATATTCTGTGTGTGACTGCGAGTGTATCGGACCACGAAACGCTACGTTACAGTGTCACAGCGGCTGCAGCATGCCTATATTCTGTGTGTGACTGTGGGTGTATCTGACCACGAAACGCTACGTTACAGTGTCACAGCGGCATGCCTATATTCTGTGTGTGACTGTGGGTGTATCTGACCAGGAAACGCTACGTTACTGTGTCACAGCGGCTGCGGCATGCCTATATTCTGTGTGTGACTGACTACGGGTGTATCTGACCATGAAACGCTACGTTACAGTGTCACAGCGGCTGCAGCATGCCTATATTCTGTGTGTGACTACGGGTGTATCTGACCATGAAACGCTACGTTACAGTGTCACAGCGGCTGCGGCATGCCTATATTCTGTGTGTGACTGCGAGTGTATCTGACCACGAAACGCTACGTTACCATGTCACAGCGGCTGTGGCATGTCTATATGCTGTGTGTGACTGCGGGTGTATCTGTATGTGTAATGCTACGTTACAGTGTCACAGCTGCTGCGGCATGTCTATATTCTGTGTGTGACTGCGGGTGTATGTGTAATGTTACGTTACAGTGTCACAGCGGCTGCGGCATGTCTATATTCTGTGTGTGACTGCGGCTGTATCTGACCACGAAACGCTACGTTATCGTGTCATAGCGGCTGCGGCATGCCTATATTCTGTGTGTGAATACACATTTTATAGGACAAAGTGGTTATATGTATGTGGATACATCTGTACATACAGAATGGCAGGAGGATGCAGCATAGGACACATATATGACATATAGGACACAGAATACATACTGTATACACAGACTGGAAGATATGGATTGTCCGAGACTTACAGCACAGACAGATGGAATACGTAGGAGTTACCCAGCACTGGTGACTGCGCTATTATGGTGACTGCGCTATTATGGTGACTGCGCTATTATGGCGATCCTATTAATATAGCTCTGTGTACGTACAATCATGGTGACATTTCCTGAGATCAGGATGATGCTCAGCCCCCGGAATATCACATGACGGCTGCCTACGTTATATTATACGTGTAATGGAGAATATCACATGCCGGCTGCCTACGTTACATTATACGTGTAATGGAGAATGTCACATGACGGCTGCGTACGTTATATTATACGTGTAATGGAGAATGTCACATGACGCCTGCATACATTATATTATACGTGTAATGGAGAATGACGGCTGCCTACGTTATATTATACGTGTAATGGAGAATGTCACATGACGGCGCCCTACGTTATATTATACGTGTAATGGAGAATGTCACATGCCGGCTGCCTACGTTATATTATACGTGTAATGGAGAATGTCACATGCCGGCTGCCTACGTTGTATTATACGTGTAATGGAGAATGTCACATAACGGCTCCCTACGTTATATTATTATACGTGTAATGGAGAATGTCACATGACGGCTCCTTACGTTATATTATTATACGTGTAATGGAGAATGTCACATGACGGCTCCCTACGTTATATTATACGTGTAATGGAGAATGTCACATGACGGCTGCCTACGTTACATTATACGTGTAATGGAGAATGTCACATGACGGCTCCCTACGTTATATTATACGTGTAATGGAGAATGTCACATGCCGGCTGCCTACGTTATATTATACGTGTAATAGAGAATATCACATGCCGGATGCCTACGTTACATTATACGTGTAATGGAGAATGTCACATGACGGCTCCCTACGTTATATTATACGTGTAATGGAGAATGTCACATGACGGCTGCCTACGTTATATTATACGTGTAATGGAGAAAATCACATGCCGGCTGCCTACGTTACATTATACGTGTAATGGAGAATGTCACATGACGGCTCCCTACGTTATATTATACGTGTAATGGAGAATGTCACATGACGCCTGCATACGTTATATTATACGTGTAACGGAGAATGACGGCTCCCTACGTTATATTATACGTGTAATAGAGAATATCACATGACGGCTGCCTACGTTATATTATACGTGTAATGGAGAATGTCACATGACGGCTGCCTACGTTATATTATACGTGTAATGGAGAATGTCACATGACGGCTCCCTACGTTATATTATACGTGTAATAGAGAATATCACATGACGGCTGCCTACGTTATATTATACGTGTAATGGAGAATGACGGCTCCCTACGTTATATTATACGTGTAATGGAGAATGACACATGACGGCTCCCTACGTTATATTATACGTGTAATGGAGAATGTCACATGACGGCTACCTACGTTATATTATACATGTAATGGAGAATGTCACATGACGGCGCCCTACGTTATATTATACATGTAATGGAGAATGTATGCAGCGCTAATAGCCCCAGTCTACAGACACTTATCCCACCATCAGTTCATCGATAGGAAAATGAGAATGCATTACCTAATAAGCTATATACATGGGATACGCCTGCAGTGAGGCCCATAGACTAGGAGATGATCTAGGTCATTACAGATCCTAAGTTGCGATGATAATTGCGGCTGTAATTAGCTCCTGATCTGTAGCGAGCTGTCCTGATGTGTCCGTTCCCTTTGGCCAATGGTCTGGAACAGCAAAGGTTCCCCCCACGTACTGCATAGTCCCATATAACCCATAGAGACTAGAGATGGTGCAGAGGGGATTTATCACAGGCCGGCTGGGCGCCAGTCACTGTATTCAGCTCAGTCTGTTCTTAGCCTCCCTTAGAGATGGCCATCGCTCATCGATGATTCAAAATCAAATCATCAATGGTTTATTG
Organism: Taudactylus pleione; assembly: GCA_031769625.1. Lineage (NCBI taxonomy): Eukaryota > Metazoa > Chordata > Amphibia > Anura > Myobatrachidae > Taudactylus > Taudactylus pleione. Next base: position 507,247 of record JAUIMM010000525.1, on the reverse strand, counting down.
CCGATGTCTAATAGTTTTAAAATTGATGACAGAGAGCAATGGTTCTTTGCCACCGATATACGATTTTTTTTCCCATGGAAGGGACAGAGCTTAGCCCCGCCCCTGGTGCCCGCTAAGCTACGTCCCATTTTTTTCATTGGCCTACGGGCCCCGTTCCCAACAGCAGCGGTGGCCATCGAGGGATGCAAACCATCGATGGTAACCACTGATGGACCCATCAATGGCAATCATCGATGGACACCCCTCCGATGGCCATCCCTAGTCTACCTCGCACACCATACAGGGGCAGCATATAAACGGTAGAGAGAACGTACTTGACCAATCATCACAGAGAAGGCAAACACGCCCATGAAATAATTCAGCAGCTGGAACCAAAGTTCAAAAAGTGTCTGTGGGTCGGGGAGGCCTCCGATGGTAATGAGGGTCTTCACGGCCCAGTAATAGCAGCGGATGTAACTGCAGGAACAAACAAAGTATTATAACGCTATGGAACCACTTACCTGTATGCTGACCAGTGACAGTCACCAGGTCCCATAACTCAATGTTGTACAATTTGGAGCTCTATCCTCACCACTGAACCCCTGTACTGTCAGTGCAATGCGTGGCTTTACCTGTAGGTGGCACTAGTGCGAAGAGCACATTGAAGCTCCTCCTCTCAGTGTAAGGAGCGACCTCCGCCCCTCGGCGATCCCTTTCCTGCGGCTTAGCAGAATTATAGTGGTGCAGAGACTGGTGGGAAGCAGAGAGAAAGGGTCGACCAGGGGAAGTTTGGGGTACATGTCCCTGATAACCCGCAGTCTGCTCCCCAAGGCCCATTAGTCCATGAGGAAGGCCTTGGGGAGCAAAGTAAGGACCGCTCCGGAAATTCTGCATGTTGATTACAGACTCGGGGGGTTTCCTTGGTTAGACCCTTATGTGACTGAGATAATTGCTGGTAAAAGGGATTTTTCTTTATTGAGTCATGTAAAGCTGCGTACACACTGTAGCGCCCGGCAATCGGTCCGATGATCAGGGCCATTTGCCTCCACCCTGGACATCGCATGATCGCCTGTACACATTACCTGATCTAATTAATGACAGACCGATCACTCGTTCTATCCTTTAATATGTATGGCGCGCATGCGATATCGTGTGATTGGCTGTGCCGCACGGCCAATCACACGATATCACATGAGACAGTGGAACGCGCAAATTGGGCATACACACTGGGCATACACTTTGCATATGCCCGATTTGATGCTCTGATTGAGCCAAATCGAGCCAATATCACTCCAGTGTGTGATAGCTGTCTCACCTCTCCTCCTCCTGCAGCTCTCTCTCTCCATCCCCTGTAGTTCTCTCTCACCCTCTCCTCCCCCTGCAGCTCTCTCTCATTCCCCTGTAGTTCTCTCTCACCCTCTCCTCCCCCTGCAGCTCTCTCTCCATCCCCTGTAGTTCTCTCACCCTCTCCTCCTCCTGCAGCTCTCTCTCCATCCCCTGTAGTTCTCTCACCCTCTCCTCCCCCTGCAGCTCTCTCCATCCCCTGTAGTTCTCTCTCACCCTCTCCTCGCCCTGCAGCTCTCTCTCTCCATCCCCTGTAGTTCTCTCTCACCCTCTCCTCCCCCTGCAGCTCTCTCTCCATCCCCTGTAGTTCTCTCTCACCCTCTCCTCCTCCTGCAGCTCTCTCTCCATCCCCTGTAGTTCTCTCACCCTCTCCTCCTCCTGCAGCTCTCTCTCCATCCCCTGTAGTTCTCTCACCCTCTCCTCCCCCTGCAGCTCTCTCCATCCCCTGTAGTTCTCTCTCACCCTCTCCTCCCCCTGCAGCTCTCTCTCCATCCCCTGTAGTTCTCTCTCAACCTCTCCTCCTCCTGCAGCTCTCTCTCCATCCCCTGTAGTTCTCTCTCACCCTCTCCTCCTCCTGCAGCTCTCTCTCCATCCCCTGTAGTTCTCTCTCACCCTCTCCTCCCCCTGCAGCTCTCTCCATCCCCTGTAGTTCTCTCTCAACCTCTCCTCCCCCTGCAGCTCTCTCTCCATCCCCTGTAGTTCTCTCACCCTCTCCTCCCCCTGCAGCTCTCTCCATCCCCTGTAGTTCTCTCACCCTCTCCTCGCCCTGCAGCTCTCTCTCTCCATCCCCTGTAGTTCTCTCACCCTCTCCTCCCCCTGCAGCTCTCTCCATCCCCTGTAGTTCTCTCTCACCCTGCAGCTCTCTCTCTCCATCCCCTGTAGTTCTCTCTCACCCTCTCCTCCCCCTGCAGCTCTCTCCATCCCCTGTAGTTCTCTCACCCTCTCCTCGCCCTGTAGCTCTCTCTCTCCATCCCCTGTAGTTCTCTCACCCTCTCCTCGCCCTGCAGCTCTCTCTCTCCATCCCCTGTAGATCTCTCACCCTCTCCTCCCCCTGCAGCTTTCTCTCCTCCATCCCCTGTAGTTCTCTCACCCTCTCCTCCCACTGCAGCTCTCTCCTCCTGCTCCCCATGCAGTTCCTCTCCCATAGTTCTCTCACCCCCTGCAGCTCTCTCCCTTTCACCTCCTCCTCCTGCAGTTCTCTTTCCCCCTGCTCACCCCCTGTAGTTCTCTCTCTCTCCCTCTCCTCCCCCTGCAGTTCTCTCTCCCCCTCTTTTAGCTCTCTCCTCCTGCAGTTCTCTCTCCTCCCCCTGCAGCTCTCTCTCCCTCTCCATTCCCTGTAGTTCTCTCTCTCTCCCTCTCCATTCCCTGTAGTTCTCTCTCTCCCTCTCCATTCCCTGTAGTTCTCGCTCTCCCTCTCCATTCCCTGTAGTTCTCGCTCTCCCTCTCCATTCCCTGTAGTTCTCGCTCTCCCTCTCCATTCCCTGTAGTTCTCGCTCTCCCTCTCCATTCCCTGTAGTTCTCGCTCTCCCTCTCCATTCCCTGTAGTTCTCGCTCTCCCTCTCCATTCCCTGTAGTTCTCGCTCTCCCTCTCCATTCCCTGTAGTTCTATTTCTGCCCCAGTAGTTATCTATCTTAATTTTTCTAAAACAGAATTGTGGCTTCATTACATCATGTAGCATCCATGACACCTTAATAAAGGCTCCAACCCTCCGTATATTCGAGTAGCACTGCTATAAACAGATAAATAGCGACATCCATTTTTTATAACGGATGTATTTTAATACCACTAAACAGCCCATCCCTAGGACATTTTAATGCCACAGAAGTAAAAGCCCCCTTACTACACAGACCCTGGATGGTTGCCCCATATGCCCCGATTACAAACCGCTATGGCACTGTATGTGATCAATAAGTGAACACTGCTTGGAAGTAATAATACTGCATACATGTAACAAGAGACAATATAGTATAATAATAATATAATAAACACACACACGAGTAACACAGGGTTACACTGCCACCTAGTGGTCACAGTTCACTACTAAAAACTAAAAGATCTAATAGGACACTATAACTACTGTGGGCAAAGTCCCAGGTCTAACCTCCACATAGAAAACAAAACAAAGGGGCCTACAGTATATACAGAGATACAGTATATAGCCAGGCACCGCAGCAGATATCAGAGATACAGTATATAGCCAGGCACCGCAGCAGATATCAGAGATACAGTATATAGCCAGGCACCGCAGCAGATATCAGAGATACAGTATATAGCCTCTTATTCCTGAGAGATGGAGATGATGAGTTTTAGTTCTTCTACCTTCACATATTGGAACCGCGTATTATTATTATAGCGCCAATCAGATAGCACAGTGCCGTGCAGCGAACATGTAATCAATAGATGAGTGGGTCCGATTTTCCGAGAACCGAACCCACCCGAACATGGGGGATCCAAGTCTGGCTCGGGGTTTCCAGCCCAACTCAAAATCAAAATGAGGCAAAATGTCATCATCCTGCTGTTGGATTCTCGTGTGTTTTGGATTCTACAACAGTCCCGGTGATCTGAGCCATTTTCATTCCGGCTGTGGAGAGTGTACAGAGCAGACATGCTCCATTCTTCTAGGGTGTGTAGTTCTCAGTGTTGTGTGTCACTATTTTATCAAGGGTGCCATGTTGTCAGGCTGGGGCTGCAGTACATAAAGTGGCGGGTGCACTGCTGTGTCACTCACTGTTGTCCTGTCAATCAAGGGGCAGGGGCTGCAGTACATAAAGGGCTGCTGCTGTGTTGTCCATAAAGGGGCTGGGGCTGCAGTACAAAAAGGGCTGCTGCTGTGTTGTCCATAAAGGGGCCTGGGCTGCAGTACAAAAAGGGGTGCTGCTGTGTTGTCCATAAAGGGGCTTGGGATGCAGTACAAAAAGGGCTGCTGCTGTGTTGTCCATAAAGGGGCTGGGGCTGCAGTACAAAAAGGGCTGCTGCTGTGTTGTCCATAAAGGGGCTTGGGCTGCAGTACATAAAGGGCTGCTGCTGTGTTGTCCATAAAGGGGCTTGGGCTGCAGTACAAAAAGGGGTGGTGCTGTGTTGTCCATAAAGGGGCTTGGGATGCAGTACAAAAAGGGCTGCTGCTGTGTTGTCCATAAAGGGGCTGGGGCTGCAGTACAAAAAGGGCTGCTGCTGTGTTGTCCATAAAGGGGCTTGGGCTGCAGTACAAAAAGGGGTGCTGCTGTGTTGTCCATAAAGGGGCTTGGGCTGCAGTACATAAAGGGCTGCTGCTGTGTTGTCCATAAAGGGGCTTGGGATGCAGTACAAAAAGGGCTGCTGCTGTGTTGTCCATAAAGGGGCTGGGGCTGCAGTACAAAAAGGGCTGCTGCTGTGTTGTCCATAAAGGGGCTGGGGCTGCAGTACAAAAAGGGCTGCTGCTGTGTTGTCCATAAAGGGGCTGGGGCTGCAGTACAAAAAGGGCTGCTGCTGTGTTGTCCATAAAGGGGCTTGGGCTGCAGTACATAAAGGGCTGCTGCTGTGTTGTCCATAAAGGGCTGGGGCTGCAGTACATAATGGAGTGCTGCTGTGTTGTCCATAAAGGGGCTGGGGCTGCAGTACATAAAGGGCTGCTGCTGTGTTGTCCATAAAGGGGCTGGGGCTGCAGTACAAAAAGGGCTGCTGCTGTGTTGTCCATAAAGGGGCTGGGGCTGCAGTACATAAAGGGCTGCTGCTGTGTTGTCCATAGAGGGGCTGGGGCTGCAGTACATAAAGGGCTGCTGCTGTGTTGTCCATAAAGGGGCTTGGGATGCAGTACATAAAGGGCTGCTGCTGTGTTGTCCATAAAGGGGCTTGGGATGCAGTACAAAAAGGGCTGCTGCTGTGTTGTCCATAAATGGGCTCAGGATGCAGTACATAAAGGGGTGCTGCTGTGTTGTCCATAAAGGGGCTTGGGCTGCGGTACATAAAGGGCTGCTGCTGTGTTCATAAAGGGGCTTGGGGTGCAGTACATAAAGGAGTGCTGCTGTGTTGTCCATAAATGGGCTTGGGATGTAGTACATAAAGGGGTGCTGCTGTGTTGTCCATAAAGGGGCTTGGGCTGTAGTACATAAAGGAATACTGCTGTGTTGTCCATAAAGGGGCTGGAGCTGTAGTACATAAAGAGGTGCTGCTGTGTTGCCCATAAAGGGGCTTGGGATGTAGTATATAAAGGGCTGCTGTGTTGTCCTGTCCATTAAGGGGCATGGGCTGCAGTACATAAAGGGGTGCTCTTCCACAGTGTGTATATAAAAAAAAAAAAAGTTAATCTTATTTTTTTTTCATTTTTTTATGTGTGTACTAGCCAGGTAGTTATTAGTTAGTAACTAGTTACGCTATCATTGTTCGGTGACACTGCTGGCCAGACCTCAGTTTATCATCCATGTATTTGTGACTCTGCAGGTGGTCTGTCCGCACTCCACAGTGGTGCATTCTTGTCCATAAAGGGGTGCTGTGTTGACCGTCAAGGGGCTGCTGCCTCATCCAGGGGTGTTTTTTCCCAGTGTAAAAAAATAAAAGTGAAATATAAAATTAGCATTCCTCAAAAAATAAAAAAAGATCTTTTTCCTTTTATTTGGGTGTTTGTGCATTAGCAACTTAGCTGCGCTGTTATTGCTCGGTGACACTGCCGGCCAGACCACAGTTGATCATCCACGTATTGTGACACTATCATTTTTAGTACAGTGTGTGATTCTTATTCATAAAAAATATTATGACACTAAGTGGTAGCGCAGTGTTTTACGCTTAAATTTTTTTTGTGACACTAAGTGGTAGCGCAGTGTGTTAAAAATATTGTGACACTAAAGGTGCATACACACGTAACGATTAATTGAACGATTTAACTATAACGACGTCGCTATCTTTCAATCGTTGAAAAGATTTGTTCAGTTTCTGAGTTATAACGATGAACGAATGAATGACCAACTGAACGATTTTCATTAAGGGAAGTTACAAAAATCGTTTGTAGTTCAAAAAATCGTTCATTACACTTTAAAAAGTCTGACAGATAATCTGACAGGAAAATCGTTCAGAAAATCGTTGGTAACAAAATCATTACGTGTGTATGTACCTTAAGGGGTAAATATAATAAAGTGAGAGGTTTTTAGACGTGAGTAAAATATTTTTTGTAAATGCCTCCCCCTCCTCACTCGTAAATTTGCTTCAGAATCAAATTCTTTTTATAAATTTACTACTAATAAACCCTTCATTTCCCTGCCTTCAACTACATACATACATACTCCAACTCCCTCAGGCCTCTTGAATAATAAAAACATTTGTTTCTTGATGTGCCATATTTGAAATTGAACTGACACAGCTGCTGCAATCTTTGACATGCGGTTGCTGAATGCAGAAATGTTTGTGGCCACAGGCATTTCCTGCATGCCCCTTTAAGTTTAAAAAATATTCCAAACCACCAAGATGATTTTGTGGGCAAAACATGGGACATGTTGTTCACCCATGTTCTGCCCTCCTCCCTCACAAATTTGCTTCGGAATAAAAAAATGAAAATAAATTTACTATGAATCAACGTTTCCTTTCCCTACTTTTAACTACATACATACTCCATCTCCCTCAGGCCTCTTGATTAATGAAAACATGTTTCCTGATGTGCCATGTTGGAAGTTGAACTGCCACGTGTTTGTGCCGCCCACTGCGGCCGCTCAGCTTAGCCAGCCAGCTAGCTTGGTGCAACTTTTGGGCCTAAACTGGATGAAAATAATATTGTGAGCTGTGAGGTGGTCAAAAGTGACTGGGAACAAGTGGAAATGAATGTTATTGAGGTTAATAATAGTGTAGGAAGTGTTTAAAATTATGTGATTTTAGCAGTTTTTATCAATTTTGAAAGAAAATCCAGATCCAAAAGCAAAACACGCAAGGGCAGTTTTGCAAAATTAAATCCAGATCTAAAACATCAAAGGAGATACAGATCCAAAACACGGAGGTCGGTGCACATCCCTAGTAATCAATCGCATAAGTCCTTAGGAGCTTGCAGTCTAAATTCCCAACTACAGTGGAGTCTAATTAGTCAGCAGCCAATGAATCTAGCACTGAGCAACAAAGAGAAGAGAATAACCTGTGACGCTATGGCACACAAAATATAAAAAATAAATAATACAATTAGAAACATATAAAAACGAAAGGGACAGAAACACATAGCCGCCAATTAATCCACCTGTATGTTTTGGAATATGAGAGCACCCAAAGGAAACCCACACAAATAAGAGAGAACACAGAAACTTCAGATAGGGCCCTAGTTGGAATCCCATCCATGACCCGTGCAATGCTAACCACTGAGCCATCTTGCTGCCCAGCTACAGATAAAGCCACAAGTTGCCATGACATGATCACATGGAATGGACGCTGACCATGACCAGCCTGACCTGATAAAGACGGGACTCCAGTATCTACAATGTATCATACATGTTCCTCACCTGTTACCTTCTCCATCATACACCCACTTGGTGGACCTCAGGCCTTCATAGTCGGAGGCCCAGTAATACAGACATGCATTTATATGTAGGCAGTACAGGAGATAGGCCGTCGTCCGGATGACTCTATCATATGACATAAAAACACGAAGTGTCACCGGCAGGGGCACGCACATTCATTAGGGCAGAGCTTGTTCTTTTGCTGTGTATGTACATACAGAGAATTATTCACGTCATTAATATGAATACACTAAACTGAAATAACTAGTTTTACATGTTTTCATCACTTGTACGGAGTTACCTTATTTTTTATTTGGTCTTCTTGCCAAACTTTCCACATCTAGGAGGATGTACTGTATCACCAGCTTCTAAGTCTCTGCGTAAGTCCTTACACCACCAGCACTTGCTAAGTCTCTATGTAAGTCCTTACATTACCAGCAGTTGCTGTCTCTAAGTCCTTACACCACCAGCATTTACTAAGTCTCTAAGTCCTTACATTACCAGCAGTTGCTAAGTCTCTATGTAAGTCCTTACATTACCAGCAGTTGCTAAGTCTCTATGTAAGTCCTTACATTACCAGCAGTTGCTAAGTCTCTATGCAAGTCCTTACATTACCAGCAGTTGCTAGGTCTCTATGTAAGTCCTTACATTACCAGCAGTTACTAAGTCTCTATGTCCTTACATTACCAGCAGTTGCTAAGTCTCTATGTAAGTCCTTACATTACCAGCAGTTACTAAGTCTCTATGTAAGTCCTTACATTACCAGCAGTTGCTAAGTCTCTATGTAAGTCCTTACATTACCAGCAGTTGCTAAGTCTCTATGTAAGTCCTTACATTACCAGCAGTTGCTAAGTCTCTATGTAAGTCCTTACATTACCAGCAGTTGCTAAGTCTCTATGTCCTTACATTACCAGCAGTTGCTAAGTCTCTATGTAAGTCCTTACATTATCAGCAGTTGCTAAGTCTCTATGTAAGTCCTTACATTACCAGCAGTTGCTAAGTCTCTATGTAAGTCCTTACATTACCAGCAGTTGCTAAGTGTCTATGTAAGTCCTTACATTACCAGCAGTTGCTAAGTCTCTATGTAAGTCCTTACATTACCAGCAGTTGCTAAGTCTCTATGTAAGTCCTTACATTACCAGCAGTTGCTAAGTCTCTATGTAAGTCCTTACATTACCAGCAGTTACTAAGTCTCTATGTCCTTACATTACCAGCAGTTACTAAGTCTCTATGTAAGTCCTTACATTACCAGCAGTTGCTAAGTCTCTATGTAAGTCCTTACATTACCAGCAGTTACTAAGTCTCTATGTAAGTCCTTACATTACCAGCAGTTGCTAAGTCTCTATGTAAGTCCTTACATTACCAGCAGTTGCTAAGTCTCTATGTAAGTCCTTACATTACCAGCAGTTACTAAGTCTCTATGTCCTTACATTACCAGCAGTTACTAAGTCTCTATGTAAGTCCTTACATTACCAGCAGTTGCTAAGTCTCTATGTAAGTCCTTACATTACCAGCAGTTGCTAAGTCTCTATGTAAGTCCTTACATTACCAGCAGTTGCTAGGTCTCTATGTAAGTCCTTACATTACCAGCAGTTGCTAAGTCTCTATGTAAGTCCTTACATTACCAGCAGTTGCTAAGTCTCTATGTAAGTCCTTACATTACCAGCAGTTGCTAAGTCTCTATGTAAGTCCTTACATTACCAGCAGTTGCTAAGTCTCTATGTAAGTCCTTACATTACCAGCAGTTGCTAAGTCTCTATGTAAGTCCTTACATTACCAGCAGTTACTAAGTCTCTATGTAAGTCCTTACATTACCAGCAGTTGCTAAGTCTCTATGTAAGTCCTTACATTACCAGCAGTTGCTAAGTCTCTATGTAAGTCCTTACATTACCAGCAGTTGCTAAGTCTCTATGCAAGTCCTTACATTACCAGCAGTTGCTAGGTCTCTATGTAAGTCCTTACATTACCAGCAGTTACTAAGTCTCTATGTCCTTACATTACCAGCAGTTGCTAAGTCTCTATGTAAGTCCTTACATTACCAGCAGTTACTAAGTCTCTATGCAAGTCCTTACATTACCAGCAGTTGCTAAGTCTCTATGTAAGTCCTTACATTACCAGCAGTTGCTAAGTCTCTATGTAAGTCCTTACATTACCAGCAGTTGCTAAGTCTCTATGTAAGTCCTTACATTACCAGCAGTTGCTAAGTCTCTATGTCCTTACATTACCAGCAGTTGCTAAGTCTCTATGTAAGTCCTTACATTATCAGCAGTTGCTAAGTCTCTATGTAAGTCCTTACATTACCAGCAGTTGCTAAGTCTCTATGTAAGTCCTTACATTACCAGCAGTTGCTAAGTCTCTATGTAAGTCCTTACATTACCAGCAGTTGCTAAGTCTCTATGTAAGTCCTTACATTACCAGCAGTTGCTAAGTCTCTATGTAAGTCCTTACATTACCAGCAGTTGCTAAGTCTCTATGTAAGTCCTTACATTACCAGCAGTTACTAAGTCTCTATGTCCTTACATTACCAGCAGTTACTAAGTCTCTATGTAAGTCCTTACATTACCAGCAGTTGCTAAGTCTCTATGTAAGTCCTTACATTACCAGCAGTTGCTAAGTCTCTATGTAAGTCCTTACATTACCAGCAGTTGCTAGGTCTCTATGTAAGTCCTTACATTACCAGCAGTTGCTAGGTCTCTATGTAAGTCCTTACATTACCAGCAGTTACTAAGTCTCTATGTAAGTCCTTACATTACCAGCAGTTGCTAAGTCTCTATGTAAGTCCTTACATTACCAGCAGTTGCTAAGTCTCTATGTAAGTCCTTACATTACCAGCAGTTGCTAGGTCTCTATGTAAGTCCTTACATTACCAGCAGTTGCTAAGTCTCTATGTAAGTCCTTACATTACCAGCAGTTGCTAAGTCTCTATGTAAGTCCTTACATTACCAGCAGTTGCTAAGTCTCTATGTAAGTCCTTACATTACCAGCAGTTGCTAAGTCTCTATGTAAGTCCTTACATTACCAGCAGTTGCTAAGTCTCTATGTAAGTCCTTACATTACCAGCAGTTACTAAGTCTCTATGTAAGTCCTTACATTACCAGCAGTTGCTAAGTCTCTATGTAAGTCCTTACATTACCAGCAGTTGCTAAGTCTCTATGTAAGTCCTTACATTACCAGCAGTTGCTAAGTCTCTATGCAAGTCCTTACATTACCAGCAGTTGCTAGGTCTCTATGTAAGTCCTTACATTACCAGCAGTTACTAAGTCTCTATGTCCTTACATTACCAGCAGTTGCTAAGTCTCTATGTAAGTCCTTACATTACCAGCAGTTACTAAGTCTCTATGCAAGTCCTTACATTACCAGCAGTTGCTAAGTCTCTATGTAAGTCCTTACATTACCAGCAGTTGCTAAGTCTCTATGTAAGTCCTTACATTACCAGCAGTTGCTAAGTCTCTATGTAAGTCCTTACATTACCAGCAGTTGCTAAGTCTCTATGTCCTTACATTACCAGCAGTTGCTAAGTCTCTATGTAAGTCCTTACATTATCAGCAGTTGCTAAGTCTCTATGTAAGTCCTTACATTACCAGCAGTTGCTAAGTCTCTATGTAAGTCCTTACATTACCAGCAGTTGCTAAGTCTCTATGTAAGTCCTTACATTACCAGCAGTTGCTAAGTCTCTATGTAAGTCCTTACATTACCAGCAGTTGCTAAGTCTCTATGTAAGTCCTTACATTACCAGCAGTTGCTAAGTCTCTATGTAAGTCCTTACATTACCAGCAGTTACTAAGTCTCTATGTCCTTACATTACCAGCAGTTACTAAGTCTCTATGTAAGTCCTTACATTACCAGCAGTTGCTAAGTCTCTATGTAAGTCCTTACATTACCAGCAGTTACTAAGTCTCTATGTCCTTACATTACCAGCAGTTGCTAAGTCTCTATGTAAGTCCTTACATTACCAGCAGTTGCTAAGTCTCTATGTAAGTCCTTACATTACCAGCAGTTGCTAAGTCTCTATGTAAGTCCTTACATTACCAGCAGTTGCTAAGTCTCTATGTAAGTCCTTACATTACCAGCAGTTGCTAAGTCTCTATGTAAGTCCTTACATTACCAGCAGTTACTAAGTCTCTATGTCCTTACATTACCAGCAGTTACTAAGTCTCTATGTAAGTCCTTACATTACCAGCAGTTGCTAAGTCTCTATGTAAGTCCTTACATTACCAGCAGTTACTAAGTCTCTATGTCCTTACATTACCAGCAGTTGCTAAGTCTCTATGTAAGTCCTTACATTACCAGCAGTTGCTAGGTCTCTATGTAAGTCCTTACATTACCAGCAGTTGCTAAGTCTCTATGTAAGTCCTTACATTACCAGCAGTTGCTAAGTCTCTATGTAAGTCCTTACATTACCAGCAGTTGCTAGGTCTTTATGTAAGTCCTTACATTACCAGCAGTTGCTAGGTCTCTATGTAAGTCCTTACATTACCAGCAGTTACTAAGTCTCTATGTAAGTCCTTACATTACCAGCAGTTGCTAAGTCTCTATGTAAGTCCTTACATTACCAGCAGTTGCTAAGTCTCTATGTAAGTCCTTACATTACCAGCAGTTGCTAGGTCTCTATGTAAGTCCTTACATTACCAGCAGTTGCTAGGTCTCTATGTAAGTCCTTACATTACCAGCAGTTGCTAAGTCTCTATGTCCTTACATTACCAGCAGTTGCTAAGTCTCTATGTAAGTCCTTACATTACCAGCAGTTGCTAAGTCTCTATGTCCTTACATTACCAGCAGTTGCTAAGTCTCTATGTAAGTCCTTTCTGTTTTATCTGTACAAATTATACTTTTTTAAGTATACAATAGTTATTTTCCTCTTCGGTTTCACTGTGAATTTTAGGCATCCTTCTAACTAGGAGTAAACAGCAGAAGTCAGTGATATCAGTGATGTGTGTTTTGTATCCAACCCCCACAAAACATAAAACCTACCATGTAGCACTGACCTTACACACACGTCCCTCCTATTCCTACAGTATGTATCCTAATCTCAGGCTCTTGTACACATACAGGAAACGTTCCCCAGTAACTAGGTCACCTGACAGACACGCGGCACTGACCTGTAGATGTACAGGAAACGTTCCCCAGTTACTAGGTCACCTGATAGACACGCGGCACTGACCTGTAGATGTACAGGAAACGTTCCCCAGTAGCTAGGTCACCTGATAGACACGCGGCACTGACCTGTAGATGTACAGGAAACGTTCCCCAGTAACTAGGTCACCTGACAGACACGCGGCACTGACCTGTATATGTACAGGAAACGTTCCCCAGTAACTAGGTCACCTGATAGACACGCGGCACTGACCTGTAGATGTACAGGAAACGTTCCCCAGTAACTAGGTCACCTGATAGACACGCGGCACTGACCTGTAGATGTACAGGAAACGTTCCCCAGTTACTAGGTCACCTGATAGACACGCGGCACTGACCTGTAGATGTACAGGAAACGTTCCCCAGTAACTAGGTCACCTGACAGACACGCGGCACTGACCTGTATATGTACAGGAAACGTTCCCCAGTAACTAGGTCACCTGACAGACACGCGGCACTGACCAGTATATGTACAGGAAACGTTCCCCAGTAACTAGGTCACCTGACAGACACGCGGCACTGACCTATAGATGTACAGGAAACGTTCCCCAGTAACTAGGTCACCTGACAGACACGCGGCACTGACCTGTAGATGTACAGGAAACGTTCCCCAGTAACTAGGTCACCTGATAGACACGCGGCACTGACCTGTAGATGTACAGGAAACGTTCCCCAGTTACTAGGTCACCTGATAGACACGCGGCACTGACCTGTAGATGTACAGGAAACGTTCCCCAGTAACTAGGTCACCTGATAGACACGCGGCACTGACCTGTAGATGTACAGGAAACGTTCCCCAGTAACTAGGTCACCTGATAGACACGCAGCACTGACCTGTAGATGTACAGGAAACGTTCCCCAGTAACTAGGTCACCTGATAGACACGCGGCACTGACCTGTAGATGTACAGGAAACGTTCCCCAGTAACTAGGTCACCTGACAGACACGCGGCACTGACCTGTATATGTACAGGAAACGTTCCCCAGTAACTAGGTCACCTGACAGACACGCGGCACTGACCTGTATATGTACAGGAAACGTTCCCCAGTAACTAGGTCACCTGATAGACACGCGGCACTGACCTGTATATGTACAGGAAACGTTCCCCAGTAACTAGGTCACCTGACAGACACGCGGCACTGACCTGTATATGTACAGGAAACGTTCCCCAGTAACTAGGTCACCTGATAGACACGCGGCACTGACCTGTAGATGTACAGGAAACGTTCCCCAGTTACTAGGTTACCTGATAGACACGCGGCACTGACCTGTAGATGTACAGGAAACGTTCCCCAGTTACTATGTCACCTGATAGACACGCGGCACTGACCTGTAGATGTACAGGAAACGTTCCCCAGTTACTAGGTCACCTGATAGACACGCGGCACTGACCTGTACATGTACAGGAAACGTTCCCCAGTAACTAGGTCACCTGACAGACACGCGGCACTGACCTGTAGATGTACAGGAAACGTTCCCCAGTTACTATGTCACCTGATAGACACACGGCACTGACCTGTACATGTACAGGAAACGTTCCCCAGTAACTAGGTCACCTGATAGACACGCGGCACTGACCTGTATATGTACAGGAAACGTTCCCCAGTAACTAGGTCACCTGACAGACACGCGGCACTGACCTGTAGATGTACAGGAAACGTTCCCCAGTTACTAGGTCACCTGATACACACGCGGCACTGACCTGTAGATGTACAGGAAACGTTCCCCAGTTACTAGGTCACCTGACAGACACGCGGCACTGACCTGTAGATGTACGCCTTGCTGAGGATCGCCTCCAGACGGTTGTTGAATTCAAAGAAAGCCATATACTGTAAGGGAAATGGTTCCAGCTCATTGTCTGAATATTCTGTGCATAGAGAGAACTAACACAATAGTGTCACAATCCACTCACTTTAAGTAGACGTGGGAGGCGCAGGATGGATCTAACTCCAAACTTAAAGTACAGAAGATCCAGAGGGAGAAGCGAAATCATGTCCATCTACATGTAACAGAAGAAACCAGAGAGATAAACACCTTTTATACCATATACAGTTATGTAGGTACATAGTAGTATTCCACCTTCTCCTGCCCTCCCTGCCATCACATGACATGCTGAGAGCTGTGAGTCTGTGTGCATGACTGGCAGCCATACTGTTCTTCTCTCCAGAGAGATTTTGAAAAGGAGACAATGATTTGTACCGGGACAGCTAAACTATGTATGCTTAGAAGGTACTTAACTTGCTATTTACAGGGAAAAACAAACAAAACAAACCTTCCTCTATGTGTGACTGTTCCTGCAACATTGATCTATGTGGGGCTGTGTCTGCCTGTACTGTCGTTATGGTAACGGGATGTTACATTTCCCTATTCCTGTGGGCTTCATTTTACTTTCATTCATTTACAGTATTGCACATTGATTGCTAGTTGCATAGTTACTAGCACTGTGTGAGCGGTCATTAGTGCAGTGATCACAAGCAGCGTGTGCTGTCATTAGTGCAGTGATCACAAGCAGCGTGTGCTGTCAGTGCAGTGATCACAAGCAGCGTGTGCTGTCATTAGTGCAGTGATCACAAGCAGCGTGTGCTGTCATTAGTGCAGTGATCACAAGCAGTGTGTACGGTCATTAGTGCAGTGATCACAAGCAGCGTGTGCTGTCATTAGTGCAGTGATCACAAGCAGCGTGTACGGTCATTAGTGCAGTGATCACAAGCAGCGAGTGCGGTCATTAGTGCAGTGATCACAAGCAGCGAGTACAGTCATTAGTGCAGTGATCACAAGCAGCGTGTGCTGTCATTAGTGCAGTGATCACAAGCAGCGTGTACGGTCATTAGTGCAGTGATCACAAGCAGCGTGTGCTGTCATTAGTGCAGTGATCACAAGCAGCGTGTACGGTCATTAGTGCAGTGATCACAAGCAGCGAGTGCGGTCATTAGTGCAGTGATCACAAGCAGCGTGTGCTGTCATTAGTGCAGTGATCACAAGCAGCGTGTGCTGTCATTAGTGCAGTGATCACAAGCAGCGTGTGCAGTCATTAGTGCAGTGATCACAAGCAGCGTGTGCAGTCATTAGTGCAGTGATCACAAGCAGCGAGTGCGGTCATTAGTGCAGTGATCACAAGCAGCGAGTACAGTCATTAGTGCAGTGATCACAAGCAGCGTGTGCAGTCATTAGTGCAGTGATCACAAGCAGCGTGTGCAGTCATTAGTGCAGTGATCACAAGCAGCGTGTGCAGTCATTAGTGCAGTGATCACAAGCAGCGTGTGCAGTCATTAGTGCAGTGATCACAAGCAGCGTGTTCAGTCATTAGTGCAGTGATCACAAGCAGCGTGTTCAGTCATTAGTGCAGTGATCACAAGCAGCGAGTGCAGTCATTAGTGCAGTGATCACAAGCAGCGTGTGCAGTCATTAGTGCAGTGATCACAAGCAGCGTGTGCAGTCATTAGTGCAGTGATCACAAGCAGCGTGTGCAGTCATTAGTGCAGTAATCACAAGCAGCGAGTGCAGTCATTAGTGCAGTGATAACAAGCAGCGTGTGCAGTCATTAGTGCAGTGATAACAAGCAGCGTGTGCAGTCATTAGTGCAGTGATCACAAGCAGCGTGTGCGGTCATTAGTGCAGTGATCACAAGCAGCGTGTGCAGTCATTAGTGCAGTGATCACAAGCAGCGAGTAGTCAGTGACTGAGTACAGCGCAGAGTCACCTTGAACCGTTCGGATTTGATGTAGTTCTCGCGCATATCCTTTTTAATTGTCTGTGAAGGAAAAGATTAGAGAAGGACAAATTAGCAGATATCAGAGCAGTGACTGGAGCCATATAGAGGGCTGGTAACTGAGCAGTCACCTACTGACAATATCACACAGAAAACATCATTATATCGGTTACTGCGTGCTCTGCAATCATTATTATACAGCGCTCGGTTCCCAGTCACTGAGGAGGAGCCGGCAGTGCGGGCAGAGTCTCTGTGGGCAGCCGCCATCTCCGGGAGTGTGATGAAAATGGCCCCATGTACATAGGATACACACAGTGTAAGGTAACACACAGAGGGTGAGTGTGCCCCATGTACATAGGATACACACAGTGTAGGGTAACACACAGAGGGTGAGTGTGCCCCATGTACATAGGATACACACAGTGTAGGGTAACACACAGAGGGTGAGTGTGCGCCATGTACATAGGATACACACAGTGTAGGATATAATACACAGAGGGTGAGTGTACGCCATGTACATAGGATACACACAGTGTAGGATATAATACACAGAGGGTGAGTGTACGCCATGTACATAGGATACACACAGTGTAGGGTAACACACAGAGGGTGAGTGTGCCCCATGTACATAGGATACACACAGTGTAGGATATAATACACAGAGGGTGAGTGTACGCCATGTACATAGGATACACACAGTGTAGGGTAACACACAGAGGGTGAGTGTACGCCATGTACATAGGATACACACAGTGTAAGGTAACACACAGAGGGTGAGTGTACGCCATGTACATAGGATACACACAGTGTAGGGTAACACACAGAGGGCGAGTGTACGCCATGTACATAGGATACACACAGTGTAAGGTAACACACAGAGGGCGAGTGTGCGCCATGTACATAGGATACACACAGTGTAGGGTAACACACAGAGGGCGAGTGTGCGCCATGTACATAGGATACACACAGTGTAGGGTAACACACAGAGGGCGAGTGTGCGCCATGTACATAGGATACACACAGTGTAGGGTAACACACAGAGGGTGAGTGTGCCCCATGTACATAGGATACACACAGTGTAGGGTAACACACAGAGGGTGAGTGTGCGCCATGTACATAGGATACACACAGTGTAGGGTAACACACAGAGGGCGAGTGTGTGCCATGTACATAGGATACACACAGTGTAGGGTAACACACAGAGGGCGAGTGTGTGCCATGTACATAGGATACACACAGTGTAGGGTAACACACAGAGGGTGAGTGTGCGCCATGTACATAGGATACACACAGTGTAGGGTAACACACAGAGGGTGAGTGTACGCCATGTACATAGGATACACACAGTGTAGGGTAACACACAGAGGGTGAGTGTGCCCCATGTACATAGGATACACACAGTGTAGGGTAACACACAGAGGGTGAGTGTGCGCCATGTACATAGGATACACACAGTGTAGGGTAACACACAGAGGGTGAGTGTGCGCCATGTACATAGGATACACACAGTGTAGGGTAATACACAGAGGGTGAGTGTGCCCCATGTACATAGGATACACACAGTGTAGGGTAACACACAGAGGGCGAGTGTGTGCCATGTACATAGGATACACACAGTGTAGGGTAATACACAGAGGGTGAGTGTGCCCCATGTACATAGGATACACACAGTGTAGGGTAACACACAGAGGGTGAGTGTGCCCCATGTACATAGGATACACACAGTGTAGGGTAACACACAGAGGGCGAGTGTGCGCCATGTACATAGGATACACACAGTGTAGGGTAACACACAGAGGGTGAGTGTGCCCCATGTACATAGGATACACACAGTGTAGGGTAACACACAGAGGGTGAGTGTGCGCCATGTACATAGGATACACACAGTGTAGGGTAACACACAGAGGGTGAGTGTGCGCCATGTACATAGGATACACACAGTGTAGGGTAATACACAGAGGGTGAGTGTGCACCATATGCATAGGAAACATGATTATGATATATATGGCAGATACTGTATGTGACTTCTCAGTGGTTGACGGCCAGACTGATATCTATGGGTGACACATGTTATGTAGCATTTTTCTCTGTACATTATATATACTCCCATGGCCCCTATCCATCTGTCTGGGCCATATATCTGTCCGTGTGTCATCACCACATTGCTTCCTAGTCACACCACACAGACCTTACACAGTATATAATAATCCCTATGACATCACCGTCTATGTTATCATTATCCTGACTATGACACTTACTATGATGTCACCTCCTCGCACAAACTGTAACCGGACCTGGAAGACGACAATATCCAGCAGATAAATGAGGTCACACAAATAGTCCATAAAGAGCCAGTAGTGGATGTTAGAGGGCGTCTGATAGGGGAACGCCCAGCGCACTGGGATCAGCCAGCAGTTCCAGTTCCAGGCCACCACCACAAAGAAGAGCCATAGAACATACATGAGGTCTGCATGTAGGAGATAGAGATACACGGATGGGGAGAAGATTCATCAGAGCATTGGTGTCCTGTACAATAAGCCCTACAGCTTCTTACGCATAGTACACAATACACAACTACACAGTACACAACTATACAATATATAACAGTACACAATACACAACTACACAGTACACAACACACAAATGCACAGTACAACTCTATACAATATATAACAGTACACAATACACAACTACAAAGTACACAGCACACAACTGCACAGTACACAATACACAACTGCACAGTACAACACTATACAATATATAACAGTACACAACTATACAATATATAACAGTACACAATACACAACTACAAAGTACACAATACACAACTGCACAGTACACAATACAAAACTATACAATATATAACACAACTACACAGTACACATTACACAACTGCACAGTACACAATGCACAACTGCACAGTACACAATACACAACTGCACAGTACACAATACAAAACTATACAATATATAACAGTACACAATACACAACTATACAATATATAACAACTACACAGTACACATTACACAACTACACAGTACACATTACAACTGCACAGTACACAATACACAACTGCACAATACACATTAAACAACTGCACAATACACAGCTACAAAGTATACAATATATAACAAATACACAATACACAACTGCACAGTACACATATACACAATTATACAATATATAACAGTACACAATACAGAATACACAACTATACAATATATAACACAACTATACAATATATAACACAACTGCACAGTACACAATACACAACTACACAGTACACAACTGTACAATATATAACAACTACACAGTACAGAATACACAACTGCACAATACACAACTACACAGTACACAACCATACAATATATAACAGTACACAATACACAACTATACAATATATAACTACACAGTACAGAATACACAACTGCACAATACACAACTACACAGTACACAACCATACAATATATAACAGTACACAATACACAACTATACAATATATAACAACTACACAGTACACAATACATAACTATACAATATATAATAGTACACAATTATGCAATACATAACATAACTACACAACTATACAATAGATAACATAACTACAGATGACAGAATACTAATGGACAGTAAACAACATACTGTAAATTACAAAGAACACAACACAATTGCACAGAACGTGACAAAACTGCACAGTGAACGACTATACAATACATAACACAACTACACAACACAAGATGTAAAGTTATGTAATTACAGTAAGTGACAATTGTCTGCTGGGTCCTTTCTGTATTACAAGCAGTAAATCAGGTGTATTTCATATGGCAAGATCCATAAATACTACAAGTGAGCGAATATGAACTAACATCACAAACTGTGTAATGTGTTGCTGCGGTTATCGGAATGCCCAGGGTACATTATCGGAATGCCCAGGGTACATGGCTGCCTATCTATGAATGTGACACGTAACTGTGTATAATGTGTTGCTGCGGTTATCGGATGCCCAGGGTACGTACTCCCACAGCTGTCTATCAATGTGACACGTAACTATGTTATATTGTGTTGCTGCGGTTATCGGACGCTCAGGGTACGTTCTCCCATGGCTGCCTATCCATGGATGTGACACGTAACTATGTATAATGTGTTGCTGCGGTTATCGGATGCTCAGGGTACGTTCTCCCACGGCTGCCTATCTATCAATGTGACACGTAACTATGTATAATGTGTTGCTGCGGTTATCGGACGCTCAGGGTACGTTCTCCCATGGCTGCCTATCCATGGATGTGACACGTAACTATGTTATATTGTGTTGCTGCGGTTATCGGATGCTCAGGGTACGTTCTCCCATGGCTGCCTATCCATGGATGTGACACGTAACTATGTATAATGTGTTGCTGCGGTTATCGGATGCTCAGGGTACGTTCTCCCATGGCTGCCTATCCATGGATGTGACACGTAACTATGTATAATGTGTTGCTGCGGTTATCGGATGCTCAGGGTACGTTCTCCCACGGCTGCCTATCCATGGATGTGACACGTAACTATGTATAATGTGTTGCTGCGGTTATCGGATGCTCAGGGTACGTTCTCCCACGGCTGCCTATCCATGGATGTGACACGTAACTATGTATAATGTGTTGCTGCGGTTATCGGATGCTCAGGGTACGTTCTCCCATGGCTGCCTATCCATGGATGTGACACGTAACTATGTATAATATGTTGCTGCGGTTATCGGATGCTCAGGGTACGTTCTCCCACGGCTGCCTATCCATGGATGTGACACGTAACTATGTATAATGTGTTGCTGCGGTTATCGGATGCTCAGGGTACGTTCTCCCATGGCTGCCTATCCATGGATGTGACACGTAACTATGTATAATGTGTTGCTGCGGTTATCGGACGCTCAGGGTACGTTCTCCCACGGCTGCCTATCCATGGATGTGACACGTAACTATGTATAATGTGTTGCTGCGGTTATCGGATGCTCAGGGTACGTTCTCCCATGGCTGCCTATCCATGGATGTGACACGTAACTTTGTCACAGGAGACACCTTATCACTGGTAAGATCCGTGGTAATCTCCCCCTCCTCCCCACGCTGGTAACTGAACCCCTGCTGCCCCCTCCCCACCATGCTTACTGGTCAGTGGGTCGATGCTGGATGGGAATTTGTATTTCTGGTCTCGCCAGGGCCGGGTCTTTAACTTGCAGCAGAGCATCTCGCAGTAATGCTCCACCTCCGCGGGGACAACAGCTTCTGCTTTCTTCTCCTCCACCGGGGGAGGCGGGGGTGGAGGTGGAGGTGGGGGAGGTGCAGCTTTTTTAGCTGGTGCTAAATGAGGGGAGAGAAACACGTAACAATCCCTGAGTCTGTTGTACACAGAGATAAAGGGTGAGGGTCCTGCTCAGCCCTCAGTATACGCACAGGCACTAGGACTCTCCTCCTCAGAAGACATCTCGGGATCTATCAGTCGTTCCTTCACTCGTTCTGTTCTGTCCTTGAAGAGTCGGACCAGCTCCTGCAGTCGTTCTGTGACGACGGCGCTACTGCGGCTGACAGAAGACGCCGAACGCTCCATCACCCTAAATCCAGAGACACAAACTCTTCACATCACCTACAAAGTGCTGCGTTACTATGGCCGAGGGCATTGAGAAGACAGAGGGACAAATTAGGGCTGAAGAGGGATAAACCGCGAGCTTGGGACAGACACCCCCATTTGCATTTACTTATCAATTGTTGGAGGGGTTTATTACTTTTATTATTATTACTAAGGGGTATTACTATCAATTATTGGGGTTTACAACTAATAACTAATTTCTTATCACTGTTTTTTGCAGAAAGAGAATAACATTCACCTGAATGTATAAAACACACATGTACAGTATGTCCTTACATTGGGGGGTTCATCATTCAGTCATGTTCTATGGGTTTTCATTTTATAGCTGCAGAGATATGGTGAGGGGCATAGCAGTATGGTGAGGAGGGCACAGCGATTTGGTGAAAAGCACAGCGGTATGGTAAGGGGTACAGCGGTATGAGGGGTGGCAAAGCGGTATGGTGAGGGGCACAATGATATGGTGAGGGGCACAATGATATGGTGAGGGGCACAATGATATGGTGAGGGGCACAGCGGTATGGTGAGGGGCACAATGATATGGTGAGGGGCACAGCGGTATGGTGAGGGGCACAATGATATGGTGAGGGGCACAGCGGTATGGTGGTGGTGGCAAAGAGGTATGGTGAGGGGTACAGCAATTTGGTGAAAAGCACAGCAGTATAGTGAGTGGCTCAATGGTATGGTGGGGGTGGCAAAGATGTATGGTGAGGGGCACAGCGATTTGGTGAAGGGCACAGCGATTTGGTGAAAAGCACAGCAGTAAAGTGAGGGGCACAGTGGTATGGTGAGGGGCACAGCGGATATGGCGAGGGTGGCAAAGAGGTATGGTGAGGGGGGCACAGCGGTATGGTGAGGGGCACAGCGGTATGGTGGAAAACACAGCAGTATGGTGAGGGGCATAGCAGTATGGTGAGGAGGGCACAGTGATTTGGGGAAAAGGACAGCGGTATGGTAAGGGGTACAGTAGTATGAGGGGCACAACGGTATGGTGAGGGGTGGCAAAGAGGTATGGTGAGGGGCACAGCGATATGGTGAGGGGCACAGCAGTATAGTGAAGGGCACAATGATATAGACAGGCTTCGGTTCTGCGGAGAACCTGGCTGTGTTGGAAAAGTACTCCAGTCAGTAGCCTTTGGGTGGTAGAAGGAAGTTACAGCGCTGTTTCCTGTCCCCATGTTCCTACGTGTTGTTATATAAAGCTGGGACCTCTGTTCACCTCACATCTCTGTCTGTATTTGGGCTGACGATGGTGTTATTGGTGACGATGGTTGGATGGTGTTATTGGTGACGATGGTTGGATGGTGTTATTGGTGACGATGGTGTTATTGGTGACGATGGTGTTATTGGTGACGATGGTGTTATTGGTGACGATGGTTGGATGGTGTTATTGGTGACGATGGCTGGATGGTGTTATTGGTGATGATGGTGTTATTGGTGACGATGGTTGGATGGGGTTATTGGTGACGATGGTTGGATGGTGTTATTGGTGACGATGGTTGGATGGTGTTATTGGTGACGATGGTTGGATGGTGTTATTGGTGACGATGGTTGGATGGTGTTATTGGTGACGATGGTTGGATGGTGTTATTGGTGACGATGGTTGGATGGTGTTATTGGTGACGATGGTTGGATGGTGTTATTGGTGACGATGGTTGGATGGTGTTATTGGTGACGATGGTTGGATGGTGTTATTGGTGACGATGGTGTTATTGGTGACGATGGCTGGATGGTGATATTGGAGACGATGGCTGGATGGTGTTATTGGTGACGATGGTGTTATTGGTGACGATGGTTGGATGGTGTTATTGGTGACGATGGTTGGAAGGTGTTATTGGTGACGATGGTGTTATTGGTGACGATGGTTGGATGGTGTTATTGGTGACGATGGTTGGATGGTGTTATTGGTGACGATGGCTGGATGGTGTTATTGGTGACGATGGTGTTATTGGTGACGATGGCTGGATGGTGATATTGGTGACGATGGCTGGATGGTGATATTGGAGACGATGGCTGGATGGTGATATTGGAGACGATGGCTGGATGGTGTTATTGGTGACGATGGTGTTATTGGTGACGATGGTTGGATGGTGTTATTGGTGACGATGGTTGGAAGGTGTTATTGGTGACAATGGTTGGAAGGTGTTATTGGTGACAATGGTTGGATGGTGTTATTGGTGACGATGGTGTTATTGGTGACGATGGTGTTATTGGTGACGATGGCTGGATGGTGATATTGGAGACGATGGCTGGATGGTGTTATTGGTGACGATGGCTGGATGGTGTTATTGGTGACGATGGTGTTATTGGTGACGATGGTTGGATGGTGTTATTGGTGACGATGGTTGGAAGGTGTTATTGGTGACGATGGTGTTATTGGTGACGATGGCTGGATGGTGATATTGGAGACGATGGCTGGATGGTGTTATTGGTGACGATGGTTGGATGGTGTTATTGGTGACGATGGCTGGATGGTGTTATTGGTGACGATGGCTGGATGGTGTTATTGGTGACGATGGCTGGATGGTGTTATTGGTGACGATGGCTGGATGGTGTTATTGGTGACGATGGCTGGATGGTGTTATTGGTGACGATGGTTGGATGGTGTTATTGGTGACGATGGTTGGATGGTGTTATTGGTGACGATGTTTGGATGGTGTTATTGGTGACGATGGTGTTATTGATGATGATGGTTGGATGGGGTTATTGGTGACGATGGTTGGATGGTGTTATTGGTGACGATGGTGTTATTGGTGACGATGGTTGGATGGTGTTATTGGTGACGATGGTTGGAAGGTGTTATTGGTGACGATGGTGTTATTGGTGACGATGGTAGGATGGTGTTATTGGTGACGATGGTTGGATGGTGTTATTGGTGACGATGGCTGGATGGTGTTATTGGTGACGATGGCTGGATGGTGTTATTGGTGACGATGGTTGGATGGTGTTATTGGTGACGATGGTTGGATGGTGTTATTGGTGACGATGGTTGGATGGTGTTATTGGTGACGATGGTGTTATTGATGATGATGGTTGGATGGGGTTATTGGTGACGATGGTTGGATGGTGTTATTGGTGACGATGGTGTTATTGGTGACGATGGTTGGATGGTGTTATTGGTGATGATGGTTGGATGGTGTTATTGGTGACGATGGCTGGATGGTGATATTGGTGACGATGGCTGGATGGTGATATTGGTGACGATGGCTGGATGGTGTTATTGGTGACGATGGTTGGATGGGGTTATTGGTGACGATGGTGTTATTGGTGGCGATGGTTGGATGGTTTCATTGGTGACGATGGTGTTATTGATGACGATGGTTGGATGGTGTTATTAGTGACGATGGTGTTATTGGTGACGATTGTGTTATTAGTGGCGATGGTTGGATGGTGTCATTGGTAACGATGGTGTTATTGGTGACGATGGTTGGACGGTGTTATTGGTGACGATGGTTGGATGGTGTCACTGGTGACGATTGTTGGATGGTGTCATTGGTGACGATGGTTGGATGGTGTCATTGGTGACGATGGTGTTATTGGTGACGATGGTTGGATGGTGTTATTGGTGACGATGGTTGGATGGTGTAATTGGTGACAATGGTGTTATTGGTGACGATGGTTGGATGGTGTTATTGGTGATGATGGTTGGATGGTGTTATTGGTGATGATGGTGTTATTGGTGACGATGGTTGGATGGTGTTATTGGTGACGATGGATGGTGTTATTGGTGACGATGGTTGGATGGTGTTATTGGGGACGATGGTTGGATGGTGTCATTGGTGACGATGGCTGGATGGTGTCATTGGTGACGATGGCTGGATGGTGTTATTGGTGACGATGGTTGGATGGTGTTATTGGTGACAATGGTGTTATTGGTGATGATGGTTGGATGATGTTATTGGTGGCGATGGTTGGATGGTTTCATTGGTGACGATGGTGTTATTGGTGACAATGGTTAGATGGTGTTATTGGTGACAATGGTGTTATTGGTGACGATTGTGTTATTAGTGGCGATGGTTGGAAGGTGTCAGTGGTAACGATGGTGTTATTGGTGACGATGGTTAGACGGTGTTATTGGTGACGATGGTTGGATGGTGTTATTGGTGACGATGGCTGGATGGTGTCGCTGGTGACGATGGCTGGATGGTGTCGCTGGTGACGATGGCTGGATGGTGTCGCTGGTGACGATGGCTGGATGGTGTCGCTGGTGACGATGGCTGGACGGTGTTATTGGTGACGATGGCTGGACGGTGTTATTGGTGACGATGGCTGGACGGTGTTATTGGTGACGATGGTGTTATTGGTGACGATGGTTGGATGGTGTTATTGGTGATGATGGTTGGATGGTGTTATTGGTGACGATGGCTGGATGGTGATATTGGTGACGATGGCTGGATGGTGATATTGGTGACGATGGCTGGATGGTGTTATTGGTGACGATGGTTGGATGGGGTTATTGGTGACGATGGTGTTATTGGTGGCGATGGTTGGATGGTTTCATTGGTGACGATGGTGTTATTGATGACGATGGTTGGATGGTGTTATTAGTGACGATGGTGTTATTGGTGACGATTGTGTTATTAGTGGCGATGGTTGGATGGTGTCATTGGTAACGATGGTGTTATTGGTGACGATGGTTGGACGGTGTTATTGGTGACGATGGTTGGATGGTGTCACTGGTGACGATTGTTGGATGGTGTCATTGGTGACGATGGTTGGATGGTGTCATTGGTGACGATGGTGTTATTGGTGACGATGGTTGGATGGTGTTATTGGTGACGATGGTTGGATGGTGTAATTGGTGACAATGGTGTTATTGGTGACGATGGTTGGATGGTGTTATTGGTGATGATGGTTGGATGGTGTTATTGGTGATGATGGTGTTATTGGTGACGATGGTTGGATGGTGTTATTGGTGACGATGGATGGTGTTATTGGTGACGATGGTGTTATTGGTGACGATGGTTGGATGGTGTTATTGGGGACGATGGTTGGATGGTGTCATTGGTGACGATGGCTGGATGGTGTCATTGGTGACGATGGCTGGATGGTGTTATTGGTGACGATGGTTGGATGGTGTTATTGGTGACAATGGTGTTATTGGTGATGATGGTTGGATGATGTTATTGGTGGCGATGGTTGGATGGTTTCATTGGTGACGATGGTGTTATTGGTGACAATGGTTAGATGGTGTTATTGGTGACAATGGTGTTATTGGTGACGATTGTGTTATTAGTGGCGATGGTTGGAAGGTGTCAGTGGTAACGATGGTGTTATTGGTGACGATGGTTAGATGGTGTTATTGGTGACGATGGTTGGATGGTGTTATTGGTGACGATGGCTGGATGGTGTCGCTGGTGACGATGGCTGGATGGTGTCGCTGGTGACGATGGCTGGATGGTGTCGCTGGTGACGATGGCTGGATGGTGTCGCTGGTGACGATGGCTGGACGGTGTTATTGGTGACGATGGCTGGACGGTGTTATTGGTGACGATGGCTGGACGGTGTTATTGGTGACGATGGCTGGATGGTGTTATTGGTGACGATGGTGTTATTGGTGACGATGGTTGGATGGGGTTATTGGTGACGATGGTTGGATGGTGTTATTGGTGACGATGGTGTTATTGGTGACGATGGTTGGATGGTGTTATTGGTGACGATGGCTGGATGGTGATATTGGTGACGATGGCTGGATGGTGATATTGGTGACGATGGCTGGATGGTGATATTGGTGACGATGGCTGGATGGTGATATTGGTGACGATGGCAGGATGGTGTTATTGGTGACGATGGTGTTATTGGTGGCGATGGTTGGATGGTTTCATTGGTGACGATGGTGTTATTGATGACGATGGTTGGATGGTGTTATTAGTGACGATGGTGTTATTGGTGACGATTGTGTTATTAGTGGCGATGGTTGGATGGTGTCATTGGTAACGATGGTGTTATTGGTGACGATGGTTGGACGGTGTTATTGGTGACGATGGTTGGACGGTGTTATTGGTGACGATGGCTGGATGGTGTCACTGGTGACGATTGTTGGATGGTGTCATTGGTGATGATGGTTGGATGGTGTCATTGGTGACGATGGATGGATGGTGTCATTGGTGACGATGGTGTTATTGGTGGCGATGGTTGGATGGTTTCATTGGTGACGATGGTGTTATTGATGACGATGGTTGGATGGTGTTATTAGTGACGATGGTGTTATTGGTGACGATTGTGTTATTAGTGGCGATGGTTGGAAGGTGTCATTGGTAACGATGGTGTTATTGGTGACGATGGTTGGACGGTGTCATTGGTGACGATGGTTGGACGGTGTCATTGGTGACGATGGTTAGACGGTGTTATTGGTGACGATGGTTGGACGGTGTTATTGGTGACGATGGCTGGATGGTGACACTGGTGACGATGGATGGATGGTGTCGCTGGTGACGATGGCTGGATGGTGTCGCTGGTGAAGATGGCTGGATGGTGTTATTGGTGACGATGGCTGGACGGTGTTATTGGTGACGATGGCTGGACGGTGTTATTGGTGACGATGGCTGGACGGTGTTATTGGTGACGATGGCTGGACGGTGTTATTGGTGACGATGGTGTTATTGGTGACGATGGTGTCATTGGTGACGATGGTTGGATGGTGTTATTGGTGACGATGGCTGGACGGTGTTATTGGTGACGATGGCTGGACGGTGTTATTGGTGACGATGGCTGGACGGTGTTATTGGTGACGATGGCTGGACGGTGTTATTGGTGACGATGGCTGGACGGTGTTATTGGTGACGATGGTGTTATTGGTGACAATGGTTGGATGGTGTCATTGGTGACGATGGTTGGATGGTGTTATTGGTGACGTTGGTTGGATGGTGTTATTGGTGACGATGGTTGGATGGTGTTATTGGTGACAATGGTTGGATGGTGTTATTGGTGATGATGGTTGGATGGTGTTATTGGTATTGGAGACAGGGGAGGGGATGGCGGATAGTACTGTACTCTGCAGTACCCGGAGTGTTTCTCATAGGGGGGAGAAAATACCCTAATACTCTGTGTCATTAGCAGCTCCTTACTCTTCCTCCTCAGCACCAGCGTCAGACAGTTCTTCTATGTGCTCCCCCTGGGACTGCGTCCTCTGCCGGCTGTGGGAACAGATCATTACACAGAATGAGATGTACACGGATTATAACTCCTGTTACCTGGCAGAGATATCACAGGGATAGAAGCTGCCACTCCGTACCCACTCATTACACGTTATTATACGTGTGTCTCACTCAGACACGCCACCTGAGAATGAATACCCTGCCCCATCCTGTCATCGTGTTGCTACATACTGTCGTGTTACTACATACTGTCATCGTGTTACTACATACTGTCACCGTGTTACTACATACTGTCACATACTATTACCGTGTTACTACATACTGTCATCGTGTTACTACATACTGTCATCGTGTTACTACATACTGTCACCGTGTTACTACATACTGTCACCAAGTTACTACATACTGTCACATACTGTTACTGTGTTACTACATACTGTCATCATGTTACTACATACTGTCACCATGTTATTATATACTGTCACTGGGTTACTACATACTGTAACATACTGTTACCTTGTTACTACATACTGTCATCGTGTTACTACATACTGTCACCGTGTTACTACATACTGTTACATACTGTTACCTTGTTACTACATACTGTTACCTTGTTACTACATACTGTCATCGTGTTACTACATACTGTCACCACCGTGTTACTACATACTGTCATCGTGTTACTACATACTGTCACCGTGTTACTACATACTGTCACATACTGTTACCTTGTTACTACATACTGTCACTGTGTTACGACATACGGTCATCGTGTTACTACATACTGTCACCGTGTTACTACATACTGTCACATACTGTTACCTTGTTACTACATACTGTCACCGTGTTACTACATACTGTCACATACTGTTACCTTGTTACTACATACTGTCATTGTGTTACTACATACTGTCACATACTGTTACCTTGTTACTACATAGTGTCACCGTGTTACTACATACTGTCACATACTGTTACCTTGTTACTACATACTGTCACCGTGTTACTACGTACTGTCACTGTGTTACTACATACTGTCATCGTCTTACTACATACTGTCACCGTGTTACTACATACTGTTACCTTGTTACTACAACCTGACACCGTGTTACTACATACTGTCATCGTGTTACTACATACTGTCACCGTGTTACAACATACTGTCATCGTGTTACAACATACTGTCATTGTGTTGCTATATACTGTCATCGTGTTACAACATACTGTCATTGTGTTACTACATACTGTGACATACTGTTATCTTGTTACTACATACTGTCATCGTGTTACTACATACTGTCATTGTGTTACTACATACTGTCATCGTGTTGCTACATACTGTCACATACTGTTACCTTGTTACTACTTACTGTCACTGTGTTACTACATACTGTCACTGTGTTACTACATACTGTCACTGTGTTACTACATACTGTCACATACTGTTACCTTGTTACAACATACTGTCACTGTGTTACTACATACTGTCATCGTGTTACTACATACTGTCACTGTGTTACTACATACTGTCATCGTGTTACTACATACTGTCACATACTGTTACCTTGTTACTACATACTGTCACATACTGTTACCTTGTTACTACATACTGTCACTGTGTTACTACATACTGTCATCGTGTTACTACATACTGTCATCGTGTTACTACATACTGTCATCGTGTTACTACATACTGTCATCGTGTTACTACATACTGTCACTGTGTTACTACATACTGTCATCGTGTTACTACATACTGTCATCGTGTTACTACATACTGTCACTGTGTTATTACATACTGTTACCTTGTTACTACATACTGTCACATACTGTTACCTTGTTACTACATACTGTCACATATTGTTACCTTGTTACTACATACTGTCACATACTGTTACCTTGTTACTACATACTGTCACTGTGTTACTACAACCTGACACCGTGTTACTACATACGGTCATCGTGTTACTACATACTGTCACATACTGTTACCTTGTTACTACATACGGTCACTGAGTTACTACATACTGTCATCATGTTACTACATACTGTCACATATTGTTACCTTGTTACTACATACTGACACTGTGTTACGACATACTGTCACCGTGTTACGACATACTGTCACTGTGTTACTACATACTGTCACATATTGTTAGCTTGTTACTACATACTAACACTGTGTTACGACATACTGTCACATATTGTTACCTTGTTACTACATACTGACACTGTGTTACGACATACTGTCACTGTGTTACGACATACTGTCACATATTGTTACCGTGTTACTACATACTGACACTGTGTTACGACATACTGACACTGTGTTACGACATACTGTCATCGTGTTACTACATACTGTCACTGTGTTACTACAACCTGACACCGTGTTACTACATACTGTCATCGTGTTACTACATACTGTCATCGTGTTACT
The DNA here is from genome assembly GCA_031769625.1 of Taudactylus pleione. Lineage (NCBI taxonomy): Eukaryota > Metazoa > Chordata > Amphibia > Anura > Myobatrachidae > Taudactylus > Taudactylus pleione. The sequence goes on along the minus strand of JAUIMM010000525.1, from coordinate 475,488 downwards.
ACATACTGTCACTGTGTTACTACATACTGTCACATATTGTTACCTTGTTACTACATACTGACACTGTGTTACTACATACTGTCACATATTGTTACCTTGTTACTACATACTGACACTGTGTTACGACATACTGTCACATATTGTTACCTTGTTACTACATACTGACACTGTGTTACGACATACTGTCACTGTGTTACGACATACTGTCACATATTGTTACCTTGTTACTACATACTGACACTGTGTTACGACATACTGACACTGTTACGACATACTGTCACCGTGTTACTACATACTGTCACATATTGTTACCTTGTTACTACATACTGACACTGTGTTACGACATACTGTCACATATTGTTACCTTGTTACTACATACTGTCACCGTGTTACGACATACTGTCACTGTGTTACGACATACTGTCACATATTGTTACCTTGTTACTACATACTGACACTGTGTTACGACATACTGACACTGTTACGACATACTGTCACCGTGTTACTACATACTGTCACTGTGTTACTACAACCTGACACCGTGTTACTTCATACTGTCATCGTGTTACTACATACTGTTACCTTGTTACTACATACTGACACTGTGTTATGACATACTGTCACATATTGTTACCTTGTTACTACATACTGACACTGTGTTACGACATACTGTCACCGTGTTACTACATACTGTCACTGTGTTACTACATACTGTCACATATTGTTACCTTGTTACTACATACTGACAGTTACGACATACTGTCACATATTGTTACCTTGTTACTACATACTGTCACCGTGTTATTACATACTGTCACTGTATTACTACAACCTGACACCGTATTACTACATACTGTCATCGTGTTACTACATACTGTCACTGTGTTACTACATACTGTCACATATTGTTACCTTGTTACTTCATACTGTCACATACTGTTACCTTGTTACTACATACTGTCACTGTGTTACTACAACCTGACACCGTGTTACTACATACTGTCATCGTGTTACTACATACTGTCACATACTGTTACCTTGTTACAACATACTGTCACTGTGTTACTACATACTGTCACTGTGTTACTACATACTGTCAATGTGTTACTACATACTGTCACATACTGTTACCTTGTTACTACATACTGTCATCGTGTTACTACATACTGACACATACTGTTACCTTGTTACTACATACTGTCACATACTGTTACCTTGTTACTACATACTGTCACTGTGTTACTACATACTGTCATCGTGTTACTACATACTGTCATCGTGTTACTACATACTGTCACTCTGTTACTACATACTGTCACTACATACTGTTACCTTGTTACTACATACTGTCACATACTGTTACTACATACTGTCACATATTGTTACCTTGTTACTACATACTGTCACATACTGTTACCTTGTTACTACTTACTGTCACTGTGTTACTACAACCTGACAGTGTTACTACATACTGTCATCGTGTTACTACATACTGTCACATATTGTTACCTTGTTACTACATACTGTCACTGTGTTACGACATACTGTCACATATTGTTACCTTGTTACTACATACTGACACTGTGTTAAGACATACTGTCATCGTGTTACGACATACTGTCACTGTGTTACTACATACTGTCACATATTGTTACCTTGTTACTACATACTGACACTGTGTTACGACATACTGTCACTGTGTTACGACATACTGTCACATATTGTTACCTTGTTACTACATACTGACACTGTGTTACGACATACTGTCATCGTGTTACTACATACTGTCACTGTGTTACTACAACCTGACACCGTGTTACTACACACTGTCATCGTGTTACTACATACTGTCACATATTGTTACCTTGTTACTACATACTGTCACCTTGTTACTACATACTGTCACATATTGTTACCTTGTTACTACATACTGTCACATACTGTTACCTTGTTACTACATACTGTCACTGTGTTACTACATACTGTCATCGTGTTACTACATACTGTCACTGTTACTACAACCTGACACCGTGTTACTACATACTGTCATCGTGTTACTACATACTGTCACATACTGTTACCTTGTTACTACATACTGTCACTGTGTTACTACATACTGTCATCATGTTACTACATACTGTCACATATTGTTACCTTGTTACTACATACTGACACTGTGTTACGACATACTGTCACATATTGTTACCTTGTTACTACATACTGACACTGTTACTACATACTGTCACTGTGTTACTACATACTGTCACTGTGTTACTACAACCTGACACCGTGTTACTACATACTGTCATCGTGTTACTACATACTGTCATCGTGTTACTACATACTGTCACTGTGTTACTACATACTGTTACCGTGTTACTACATACTGTTACCTTGTTACTACATACTGTCACATACTGTTAACTTGTTACTACATACTGTCACATACTGTTACCTTGTTACTGCATACTGTCACATATTGTTACCTTGTTACTACATACTGTCACTGTGTTACTACAACCTGACACCGTGTTACTACATACTGTCATCGTGTTACTACATACTGTCACATACTGTTACCTTGTTACTACATACTGTCACTGTGTTACTACATACTGTCATCATGTTACTACATACTGTCACATATTGTTACCTTGTTACTACATACTGACACTGTGTTACGACATACTGTCACCGTGTTACGACATACTGTCACTGTGTTACTACATACTGTCACATATTGTTACCTTGTTACTACATACTGACAGTGTGTTACGACATACTGTCACATATTGTTACTACATACTGACACTGTGTTACGACATACTGTCACTGTGTTACGACATACTGTCACATATTGTTACCTTGTTACTACATACTGACACTGTGTTACGACATACTGACACTGTGTTACGACATACTGTCACCGTGTTACGACATACTGTCACTGTGTTACTACAACCTGACACCGTGTTACTACATACTGTCATCGTGTTACTACATACTGTCACATACTGTTACCTTGTTACTACATACTGTCATCGTGTTACTACATACTGTCATCGTGTTACTAAATACTGTCACTGTGTTACTACATACTGTCACATATTGTTACCTTGTTACTACATACTGACACTGTGTTACGACATACTGTCACATATTGTTACCTTGTTACTACATACTGACACTGTGTTACAACATACTGTCACCGTGTTATTACATACTGTCACTGTGTTACTACAACCTGACACCGTGTTACTACATACTGTCATCGTGTTACGACATACTGTCACATATTGTTACCTTGTTACTACATACTGACACTGTGTTACGACATACTGACACTGTGTTACGACATACTGTCACCGTGTTACTACATACTGTCACCGTGTTACTACATACTGTCACATATTGTTACCTTGTTACTACATACTGACACTGTGTTACGACATACTGTCACATATTGTTACCTTGTTACGACATACTGACACTGTGTTACGACATACTGACACTGAGTTACGACATACTGTCACCGTGTTACGACATACTGTCACTGTGTTACTACAACCTGACACCGTGTTACTACATACTGTCATCATGTTACTACATACTGTCACATACTGTTACCTTGTTACTACATACTGACACTGTGTTACGACATACTGTCATCGTGTTACTACATACTGTCATCGTGTTACTACATACTATCACATATTGTTACCTTGTTACTACATACTGACACTGTGTTACGACATACTGTCATCGTGTTACTACATACTGTCACTGTGTTACTACATACTGTCACATATTGTTACCTTGTTACTACATACTGTCACATACTGTTACCTTGTTACTACATACTGTCACTGTTACTACATACTGTCATCGTGTTACTACATACTGTCACTGTGTTACTACATACTGTCACATACTGTTACCTTGTTTCTACATACTGACACTGTTACTACATACTGACACTGTGTTACTACATACTGTCATCGTGTTACTACATACTGTCACTGTGTTACTACATACTGTCACAGATTGTTACCTTGTTACTACATACTGACACTGTGTTACTACATACTGTCATCGTGTTACTACATACTGTCACTGTGTTACTACAACCTGACACCGTGTTACTACATACTGTCATCGTGTTACTACATACTGTCACCGTGTTACTACATACTGTCACATACTGTTACCTTGTTACTACATACTGTCATCGTGTTACTACATACTGTCACATACTGTTACCTTGTTACTACATACTGTCACCGTGTTACTACATACTGTCACATACTGTTACCTTGTTACTACATACTGTCACCGTGTTACTACGTACTGTCACTGTGTTACTACATACTGTCATCGTCTTACTACATACTGTCACCGTGTTACTACATACTGTCACATACTGTTACCTTGTTACTACATACTGTCACCGTGTTACTACATACTGTCACATACTGTTACCTTGTTACTACATACTGTCACCGTGTTACTACGTACTGTCACTGTGTTACTACATACTGTCATCGTCTTACTACATACTGTCACCGTGTTACTACATACTGTCACATATTGTTACTTTGTTACTACATACTGACACTGTGTTACTACATACTGTCATCGTGTTACTACATACTGTCACTGTGTTACTACAACCTGACACCGTGTTACTACATACTGTCATCGTGTTACTACATACTGTCACCGTGTTACTACATACTGTCACATACTGTTACCTTGTTACTACATACTGTCATCGTGTTACTACATACTGTCACATACTGTTACCTTGTTACTACATACTGTCACCGTGTTACTACATACTGTCACATACTGTTACCTTGTTACTACATACTGTCACCGTGTTACTACGTACTGTCACTGTGTTACTACATACTGTCATCGTCTTACTACATACTGTCACCGTGTTACTACATACTGTCACATACTGTTACCTTGTTACTACATACTGTCATGGTGTTACTACATATTGTCACTGTGTTACTACATACTGTTACCTTGTTACTACAACCTGACACCTTGTTACTACATACTGTCATCGTGTTACTACATACTGTCACTGTTACTACATACTGTGACATACTGTTATCTTGTTACTACATACTGTCACTGAGTTACTACATACTGTCATCGTGTTACTACAACCTGACACTGTGTTACTACATACTGTCATCGTGTTACTACATACTGTCATCGTGTTACTACATACTGTCACATACTGTTACCTTGTTACTACATACTGTCACTGTGTTACTACATACTGTCATCGTGTTACTACATACTGTCACTGTGTTACTACATACTGTCACTGTGTTACTACATACTGTCACATATTGTTACCTTGTTACTACATACTGACACTGTGTTACGACATACTGACACCGTGTTATTACATACTGTCACTGTGTTACTACAACCTGACACCGTGTTACTACATACTGTCACTGTGTTACTACATACTGTCACATATTGTTACCTTGTTACTTCATACTGTCACATACTGTTACCTTGTTACTACATACTGTCACTGTGTTACTACAACCTGACACCGTGTTACTACATACTGTCATCGTGTTACTACATACTGTCACATACTGTTACCTTGTTACTACATACTGTCACTGTTACTACATACAGTCATCATGTTACTAAATACTGTCACATATTGTTACCTTGTTACTACATACTGACACTGTGTTACGACATACTGTCACCGTGTTACTACATACTGACACTGTGTTACGACATACTGTCACATATTGTTACCTTGTTACTACATACTGACACTGTTACGACATACTGTCACTGTGTTACGACATACTGTCACATATTGTTACCTTGTTACTACATACTGACACTGTGTTACGACATACTGACACTGTGTTACGACATACTGTCACCGTGTTACTACATACTGTCACATATTGTTACCTTGTTACTACATACTGACACTGTGTTACGACATACTGTCACATATTGTTACCTTGTTACTACATACTGTCACCGTGTTACGACATACTGTCACTGTGTTACGACATACTGTCACATATTGTTACCTTGTTACTACATACTGACACTGTGTTACGACATACTGACACTGTGTTACGACATACTGTCACCGTGTTACTACATACTGTCACATATTGTTACCTTGTTACTACATACTGACACTGTGTTACGACATACTGTCACATATTGTTACCTTGTTACTACATACTGTCACCGTGTTACGACATACTGTCACTGTGTTACTACAACCTGACACCGTGTTACTACATACTGTCATCGTGTTACTACATACTGTCATATACTGTTACCTTGTTACTACATACTGTCACTGTGTTACTCCATACTGTCATCGTGTTACTACATACTGTCACATATAGTTACCTTGTTACTACATACTGACACTGTGTTACGACATACTGTCACATATTGTTACCTTGTTACTACATACTGACACTGTGTTACGACATACTGTCACATATTGTTACCTTGTTACTACATACTGACACTGTTACGACATACTGTCACCGTGTTACTACATACTGTCACTGTGTTACTACATACTGACACCGTGTTACTACATACTGTCATCGTGTTACTACATACTGTCACATACTGTTACCTTGTTACTACATACTGTCACTGTGTTACTACATACTGTCATCATGTTACTACATACTGTCACTGTGTTACTACAACCTGACACCGTGTTACTACATACTGTCATCGTGTTACTACATACTGTCATCGTGTTACTACATACTGTCCCATACTGTTACCTTGTTACTACATACTGTCACTGTGTTACTACATACTGTCACTGTGTTACTACAACCTGACACCGTGTTACTACATACTGTCACTGTGTTACTACAACCTGACACCGTGTTACTACATACTGTCACTGTGTTACTACATACTGTCACATATTGTTACCTTGTTACTACATACTGTCACATACTGTTACCTTGTTACTACATACTGTCACATACTGTTACCTTGTTACTACATACTGTCATCATGTTACTACATACTGTCACTGTGTTACTACAACCTGACACCGTGTTACTACATACTGTCATCGTGTTACTACATACTGTCACTGTGTTACTACAACCTGACACCGTGTTACTAAATACTGTCATCGTGTTACTACATACTGTCACATACTGTTACCTTGTTACTACATACTGTCACTGTGTTACTACATACTGTCATCGTGTTACTACATACTGTCACTGTGTTACTACAACCTGACACCGTGTTACTACATACTGTCACATACTGTTACCTTGTTACTACATACTGTCATCGTGTTACTACATACTGTCACATACTGTTACCTTGTTACTACATACTGTCACCGTGTTACTACATACTGTCACATACTGTTACCTTGTTACTACATACTGTCACTGTGTTACTACGTACTGTCATCGTCTTACTACATACTGTCACCGTGTTACTACATACTGTCACCGTGTTACTACATACTGTCACATACTGTTACCTTGTTACTACATACTGTCATGGTGTTACTACATATTGTCACTGTGTTACTACATACTGTTACCTTGTTACTACAACCTGACACCGTGTTACTACATACTGTCATCGTGTTACTACATACTGTCACTGTGTTACTACATACTGTCACTGTGTTACTACATACTGTCACATACTGTTACCTTGTTGCTACATACTGTCATGGTGTTACTACATATTGTCACTGTGTTACTACATACTGTTACCTTGTTACTACAACCTGACACCGTGTTACTACATACGGTCATCGTGTTACTACATACTGTCACTGTGTTACTACATACTGTCATCGTGTTACTACATACTGTCACTGTGTTACTACATACTGTCATCGTGTTACTACATACTGTCACTGTTTACTACAACCTGACACCGTGTTACTACATACTGTCATCGTGTTACTACATACTGTCATCGTGTTACTACATACTGTCACATACTGTTACCTTGTTACTACATACTGTCACTGTGTTACTACATACTGTCATCGTGTTATTACATACTGTCACTGTGTTACTACATACTGTCATCGTGTTACTACATACTGTCACTGTGTTACTACATACTGTTACCTTGTTACTACATACTGTCACATACTGTTACCTTGTTACTACATACTGTCACATATTGTTACCTTGTTACTACATACTGTCACTGTGTTACTACAACCTGACACCGTGTTACTACATACTGTCATCGTGTTACTACATACTGTCACATACTGTTACCTTGTTACTACATACTGTCACATACTGTCACTGTGTTACTACATACTGTCATCATGTTACTACATACTGTCACATATTGTTACCTTGTTACTACATACTGACACTGTGTTACGACATACTGTCACATATTGTTACCTTGTTACTACATACTGACACTGTGTTACGACATACTGTCACCGTGTTACAACATACTGTCACTGTGTTACTACATACTGTCACATATTGTTACCTTGTTACTACATACTGACACTGTGTTACGACATACTGTCACCGTGTTACGACATACTGACACTGTGTTACGACATACTGTCACATATTGTTACCTTGTTACTACATACTGACACTGTGTTACTACATACTGTCATCGTGTTACGACATACTGTCACCGTGTTACGACATACTGTCACCGTGTTACGACATACTGTCACTGTGTTACGACATACTGTCACTGTGTTACGACATACTGTCACATATTGTTACCTTGTTACTACATACTGACACTGTGTTACGACATACTGTCACTGTGTTACGACATACTGTCACATATTGTTACCTTGTTACTACATACTGACACTGTGTTACGACATACTGTCACCGTGTTACTACATACTGTCACTGTGTTACGACATACTGTCACATATTGTTACCTTGTTACTACATACTGACACTGTGTTACGACATACTGTCACCGTGTTATTACATACTGTCACTGTGTTACTACAACCTGACACCGTGTTACTACATACTGTCATCGTGTTACTACATACTGTCACATACTGTTACCTTGTTACTACATACTGTCACTGTGTTACTACATACTGTTACCTTGTTACTACATACTGTTACCTTGTTACTACATACTGTTACCTTGTTGCTACATACTGTCACATATTGTTACCTTGTTACTACATACTGTCACATACTGTTACCTTGTTACTACATACTGTCACTGTGTTACTACATACTGTCATCATGTTACTACATACTGTCACATATTGTTACCTTGTTACTACATACTGACACAGTGTTACGACATACTGTTACATATTGTTACCTTGTTACTACATACTGACACTGTTACGACATACTGTCACTGTGTTAGTACATACTGTCACATATTGCTACCTTGTTACAACATACTGACACGGTTACGACATACTGTCACATATTGTTACCTTGTTACTACATACTGACACTGTGTTACGACATACTGTCACTGTGTTACGACATACTGTCACATATTGTTACCTTGTTACTACATACTGACACTGTGTTACAACATACTGTCATCGTGTTACTACATACTGTCACTGTGTTACGACATACTGTCACATATTGTTACCTTGTTACTACATACTGTCACATACTGTTACCTTGTTACTACATACTGTCACTGTGTTACTACATACTGTCATCGTGTTACTACATACTGTCACTGTGTTACTACATACTGTCACTGTGTTACTACAACCTGACACCGTGTTACTACATACTGTCACATATTGTTACCTTTTTACTACATACTGACACTGTTACGACATACTGTCACATATTGTTACCTTGTTACTACATACTGACACTGTGTTACGACATACTGTCACGGTGTTACGACATACTGTCACTGTGTTACAACATACTGTCACATATTGTTACCTTGTTACTACATACTGACACTGTGTTATGACATACTGTCACATATTGTTACCTTGTTACTACATACTGGCACTGTGTTACGACATACTGTCACTGTGTGACGACATACTGTCACATATTGTTACCTTGTTACTACATACTGACACTGTGTTACGACATACTGACACTGTTACGACATACTGTCACCGTGTTACTACATACTGTCACATATTGTTACCTTGTTACTACATACTGACACTGTGTTACGACATACTGTCACATAGTTACCTTGTTACTACATACTGTCACCGTGTTACGACATACTGACACTGTTACGACATACTGTCACTGTGTTACGACATACTGTCACATATTGTTACCTTGTTACTACATACTGACACTGTGTTACGACATACTGTCACATATTGTTACCTTGTTACTACATACTGACACTGTGTTACGACATACTGTCACCGTGTTACGACATACTGACACTGTTACGACATACTGTCACTGTGTTACGACATACTGTCACATATTGTTACCTTGTTACTACATACTGACACTGTGTTACGACATACTGTCACATATTGTTACCTTGTTACTACATACTGACACTGTGTTACGACATACTGTCACCGTGTTATTACATACTGTCACTGTGTTACTACAACCTGACACCGTGTTACTACATACTGTCATCGTGTTACTACATACTGTCACATACTGTTACCTTGTTACTACATACTGTCACTGTGTTACTACATACTGTCATCATGTTACTACATACTGTCACATATTGTTACCTTGTTACTACATACTGACACTGTGTTACGACATACTGTCACCGTGTTATTACATACTGTCACCGTGTTATTACATACTGTCACCGTGTTACTACAACCTGACACCGTGTTACTACAACCTGACACCGTGTTACTACAACCTGACACCGTGTTACTACATACTGTCACTGTGTTACTACATACTGTCACATACTGTTACCTTGTTACTACATACTGACACTGTGTTACTACATACTGTCATCGTGTTACTACATACTGTCACTGTGTTACTACAACCTGACACCGTGTTACTACATACTGTCATCGTGTTACTACATACTGTCACTGTTACTACATACTGTCACCGTGTTACTACATACTGTCACATACTGTTACCTTGTTACTACATACTGTCATCGTGTTACTACATACTGTCACATACTGTTACCTTGTTACTACATACTGTCACCGTGTTACTACATACTGTCACATACTGTTACCTTGTTACTACATACTGTCACTGTGTTACTACGTACTGTCATCGTCTTACTACATACTGTCACCGTGTTACTACATACTGTCACCGTGTTACTACATACTGTCACATACTGTTACCTTGTTACTACATACTGTCATGGTGTTACTACATATTGTCACTGTGTTACTACATACTGTTACCTTGTTACTACAACCTGACACCGTGTTACTACATACTGTCATCGTGTTACTACATACTGTCACTGTGTTACTACATACTGTCACTGTGTTACTACATACTGTCACATACTGTTACCTTGTTGCTACATACTGTCATGGTGTTACTACATATTGTCACTGTGTTACTACATACTGTTACCTTGTTACTACAACCTGACACCGTGTTACTACATACGGTCATCGTGTTACTACATACTGTCACTGTGTTACTACATACTGTCATCGTGTTACTACATACTGTCACTGTGTTACTACATACTGTCATCGTGTTACTACATACTGTCACTGTTTACTACAACCTGACACCGTGTTACTACATACTGTCATCGTGTTACTACATACTGTCATCGTGTTACTACATACTGTCACATACTGTTACCTTGTTACTACATACTGTCACTGTGTTACTACATACTGTCATCGTGTTATTACATACTGTCACTGTGTTACTACATACTGTCATCGTGTTACTACATACTGTCATCGTGTTACTACATACTGTCACTGTGTTACTACATACTGTTACCTTGTTACTACATACTGTCACATACTGTTACCTTGTTACTACATACTGTCACATATTGTTACCTTGTTACTACATACTGTCACTGTGTTACTACAACCTGACACCGTGTTACTACATACTGTCATCGTGTTACTACATACTGTCACATACTGTTACCTTGTTACTACATACTGTCACATACTGTCACTGTGTTACTACATACTGTCATCATGTTACTACATACTGTCACATATTGTTACCTTGTTACTACATACTGACACTGTTTTACGACATACTGTCACATATTGTTACCTTGTTACTACATACTGACACTGTGTTACGACATACTGTCACCGTGTTACAACATACTGTCACTGTGTTACTACATACTGTCACATATTGTTACCTTGTTACTACATACTGACACTGTGTTACGACATACTGTCACCGTGTTACGACATACTGACACTGTGTTACGACATACTGTCACATATTGTTACCTTGTTACTACATACTGACACTGTGTTACTACATACTGTCATCGTGTTACGACATACTGTCACCGTGTTACGACATACTGTCACTGTGTTACGACATACTGTCACTGTGTTACGACATACTGTCACATATTGTTACCTTGTTACTACATACTGACACTGTGTTACGACATACTGTCACTGTGTTACGACATACTGTCACATATTGTTACCTTGTTACTACATACTGACACTGTTACGACATACTGTCACCGTGTTACTACATACTGTCACTGTGTTACGACATACTGTCACATATTGTTACCTTGTTACTACATACTGACACTGTGTTACGACATACTGTCACCGTGTTATTACATACTGTCACTGTGTTACTACAACCTGACACCGTGTTACTACATACTGTCATCGTGTTACTACATACTGTCACATACTGTTACCTTGTTACTACATACTGTCACTGTGTTACTACATACTGTTACCTTGTTACTACATACTGTTACCTTGTTACTACATACTGTTACCTTGTTGCTACATACTGTCACATATTGTTACCTTGTTACTACATACTGTCACATACTGTTACCTTGTTACTACATACTGTCACTGTGTTACTACATACTGTCATCATGTTACTACATACTGTCACATATTGTTACCTTGTTACTACATACTGACACAGTGTTACGACATACTGTTACATATTGTTACCTTGTTACTACATACTGACACTGTTACGACATACTGTCACTGTGTTAGTACATACTGTCACATATTGCTACCTTGTTACAACATACTGACACGGTTACGACATACTGTCACATATTGTTACCTTGTTACTACATACTGACACTGTGTTACGACATACTGTCACTGTGTTACGACATACTGTCACATATTGTTACCTTGTTACTACATACTGACACTGTGTTACGACATACTGTCATCGTGTTACTACATACTGTCACTGTGTTACGACATACTGTCATCGTGTTACTACATACTGTCACATATTGTTACCTTGTTACTACAACCTGACACCGTGTTACTACATACTGTCATCGTGTTACTACATACTGTCACTGTGTTACTACATACTGTCACATATTGTTACCTTGTTACTACATACTGTCACATACTGTTACCTTGTTACTACATACTGTCACTGTGTTACTACATACTGTCATCGTGTTACTACATACTGTCACTGTGTTACTACATACTGTCACTGTGTTACTACAACCTGACACCGTGTTACTACATACTGTCACATATTGTTACCTTTTTACTACATACTGACACTGTTACGACATACTGTCACATATTGTTACCTTGTTACTACATACTGACACTGTGTTACGACATACTGTCACAGTGTTACGACATACTGTCACTGTGTTACAACATACTGTCACATATTGTTACCTTGTTACTACATACTGACACTGTGTTATGACATACTGTCACATATTGTTACCTTGTTACTACATACTGGCACTGTGTTACGACATACTGTCACTGTGTGACGACATACTGTCACATATTGTTACCTTGTTACTACATACTGACACTGTGTTACGACATACTGACACTGTTACGACATACTGTCACCGTGTTACTACATACTGTCACATATTGTTACCTTGTTACTACATACTGACACTGTGTTACGACATACTGTCACATAGTTACCTTGTTACTACATACTGTCACCGTGTTACGACATACTGACACTGTTACGACATACTGTCACTGTGTTACGACATACTGTCACATATTGTTACCTTGTTACTACATACTGACACTGTGTTACGACATACTGTCACATATTGTTACCTTGTTACTACATACTGACACTGTGTTACGACATACTGTCACCGTGTTATTACATACTGTCACTGTGTTACTACAACCTGACACCGTGTTACTACATACTGTCATCGTGTTACTACATACTGTCACATACTGTTACCTTGTTACTACATACTGTCACTGTGTTACTACATACTGTCATCATGTTACTACATACTGTCACATATTGTTACCTTGTTACTACATACTGACACTGTGTTACGACATACTGTCACCGTGTTATTACATACTGTCACCGTGTTATTACATACTGTCACCGTGTTACTACAACCTGACACCGTGTTACTACAACCTGACACCGTGTTACTACAACCTGACACCGTGTTACTACAACCTGACACCGTGTTACTACATACTGTCACCGTGTTACTACATACTGTCACCGTGTTACTACATACTGTCACCGTGTTACGACATACTGTCACTGTGTTACTACATACTGTCACTGTGTTACTACAACCTGACACCGTGTTACTACATACTGTCACATACTGTTACCTTGTTACTACATACTGTCACTGTGTTACTACATACTGTCATCATGTTACTACATACTGTCACATATTGTTACCTTGTTACTACATACTGACACTGTGTTACGACATACTGTCACCGTGTTACTACATACTGTCACATATCGTTAACTTGTTACTACATACTGACACTGTGTTACGACATACTGTCACATATTGTTACCTTGTTACTACATATTGTCACCGTGTTACGACATACTGTCACTGTGTTACGACATACTGTCACATATTGTTACCTTGTTACGACATACTGAAACTGTGTTACGACATACGGACACTGTGTTACGACATACTGTCACCGTGTTACTACATACTGTCACCGTGTTACTACATACTGTCACCGTGTTACTACATACTGTCACTGTGTTACTACAACCTGACCCCGTGTTACTACAACCTGACACCGTGTTACTACATACTGTCACATACTGTTACCTTGTTACTACATACTGTCACTGTGTTACTACATACTGTCATCGTGTTACTACATACTGTCACATATTGTTACCTTGTTACTACATACTGACACTGTGTTACGACATACTGTCACATATTGTTACCTTGTTACTACATACTGACACTGTGTTACGACATACTGACACTGTGTTACGACATACTGTCACCGTGTTACTACATACTGTCACTGTGTTACTACAACCTGACACCGTGTTACTACATACTGTCATCGTGTTACTACATACTGTCACATACTGTTACCTTGTTACTAACTTACTACATACTGTCACTGTGTTACTACATACTGTCATCGTGTTACTACATACTGTCACATATTGTTAACTTGTTACTACATACTGACACTGTGTTACGACATACTGTCACCGTGTTACTACATACTGTCACATATTGTTACCTTGTTACTACATACTGACACTGTGTTACGACATACTGTCACATATTGTTACCTTGTTACTACATACTGACACTGTGTTACGACATACTGTTACCGTGTTACTACATACTGTCACTGTGTTACTACAACCTGACACCATGTTACTACATACTGTCATCGTGTTACTACATACTGTCACTGTGTTACTACATACTGTCACATATTGTTACCTTGTTACTACATACTGTCACATACTGTTACCTTGTTACTACAACCTGACACCGTGTTACTACATACTGTCATCGTGTTACTACATACTGTCACATACTGTTACCTTGTTACTACATACTGTCACTGTGTTACTACATACTGTCATCATGTTACTAAATACTGTCAAATATTGTTACCTTGTTACTACATACTGACACTGTGTTACCACATACTGTCACTGTGTTACTACATACTGTCACATATTGTTACCTTGTTACCACATACTGACACTGTGTTACGACATACTGTCACATATTGTTACCTTGTTACTACATACTGACACTGTTACGACATACTGACACTGTTTCGACATACTGTCACCGTGTTACTACATACTGTCACTGTGTTACTACATACTGTCACCGTGTTACTACATACTGTCACCGTGTTACTACAACCTGACACCGTGTTACTACATACTGTCACTGTGTTACTACATACTGTCACATACTGTTACCTTGTTACTACATACTGTCACTGTTACTACATACAGTCATCAAGTTACTAAATACTGTCAAATATTGTTACCTTTTTACTACATACTGACACTGTGTTACGACATACTGTCACCGTGTTACGACATACTGTCACTGTGTTACTACATACAGTCACATATTGTTACCTTGTTACTACATACTGACACTGTTACGACATACTGTCACATATTGTTACCTTGTTACTACATACTGACACTGTGTTACAACATACTGTCACTGTGTTACGACATACTGTCACATATCGTTACCTTGTTACTACATACTGACACTGTGTTACGACATACTGTCACATATTGTTACCGTGTTACGACATACTGTCACTGTGTTACGACATACTGTCACATATTGTTAACTTGTTACTACATACTGACACTGTGTTACGACATACTGACACTGTGTTACGACATACTGTCACCGTGTTACTACATACTGTCACATATTGTTACCTTGTTACTACATACTGACACTGTTACGACATACTGTCACATATTGTTACCTTGTTACTACATACTGTCACCGTGTTACGACATACTGTCACTGTGTTACTACAACCTGACACCGTGTTACTACATACTGTCATCGTGTTACTACATACTGTCATATACTGTTACCTTGTTACTACATACTGTCACTGTGTTACTACATACTGTCATCGTGTTACTACATACTGTTACATATTGTTACCTTGTTACTACATACTGACACTGTGTTACGACATACTGTCACATATTGTTACCTTGTTACTACATACTGACACTGTGTTACGACATACTGTCACTGTGTTACTACATACTGTCACCGTGTTACTACATACTGTCACTGTGTTACTACATACTGTCACATATTGTTACCTTGTTACTACATACTGACACTGTGTTACTACATACTGTCACTGTGTTACTACATACTGTCACATTGTTACCTTGTTACTACATACTGACACTGTGTTACTACATACTGTCATCGTGTTACTACATACTGTCACTGTGTTACTACATACTGTCACTGTGTTACTACATACTGTCACTGTGTTACTACATACTGTCACTGTGTTACTACATACTGTCACATATTGTTACCTTGTTACTACATACTGACACTGTTACGACATACTGTCACATATTGTTACCTTGTTACTACATACTGACACTGTTACTACATACTGTCACATATTGTTACCTTGTTACTACATACTGACACTGTGTTACTACATACTGTCATCGTGTTACTACATACTGTCATCGTGTTACTACATACTGTCACTGTGTTACTACATACTGTCACTGTGTTACTACATACTGTCACATTGTTACCTTGTTACTACATACTGACACTGTGTTACTACATACTGTCACTGTGTTACTACATACTGTCACATACTGTTACCTTGTTACTACATACTGTCACTGTGTTACTACATACTGTCACCGTGTTACTACATACTGTCACATATTGTTACCTTGTTACTACATACTGACACTGTTACGACATACTGTCATCGTGTTACTACATACTGTCACTGTGTTACTACATACTGTCACATATTGTTACCTTGTTACTACATACTGTCACATACTGTTACCTTGTTACTACATACTGTCACTGTGTTACTACATACTGTCATCGTGTTACTACATACTGTCATCGTGTTACTACATACTGTCATCGTGTTACTACATACTGTCATCGTGTTACTACATACTGTCACTGTGTTACTACATACTGTCACATACTGTTACCTTGTTACTACATACTGTCACTGTGTTACTACATACTGTCACCGTGTTACTACAACCTGACACCGTGTTACTACAACCTGACACCGTGTTACTACAACCTGACACCGTGTTACTACAACCTGACACCGTGTTACTACAACCTGACACCGTGTTACTACAACCTGACACCGTGTTACTACAACCTGACACCGTGTTACTACATACTGTCACATACTGTTACCTTGTTACTACATACTGACACTGTGTTACTACATACTGTCATCGTGTTACTACATACTGTCACTGTGTTACTACAACCTGACACCGTGTTACTACATACTGTCATCGTGTTACTACATACTGTCACTGTTACTACATACTGTCACCGTGTTACTACATACTGTCACATACTGTTACCTTGTTACTACATACTGTCATCGTGTTACTACATACTGTCACATACTGTTACCTTGTTACTACATACTGTCACCGTGTTACTACATACTGTCACATACTGTTACCTTGTTACTACATACTGTCACTGTGTTACTACGTACTGTCATCGTCTTACTACATACTGTCACCGTGTTACTACATACTGTCACCGTGTTACTACATACTGTCACATACTGTTACCTTGTTACTACATACTGTCATGGTGTTACTACATACTGTCACATACTGTTACCTTGTTACTACATACTGTCACCGTGTTACTACATACTGTCACATACTGTTACCTTGTTACTACATACTGTCACTGTGTTACTACATACTGTTACCTTGTTACTACAACCTGACACCGTGTTACTACATACTGTCATCGTGTTACTACATACTGTCACTGTGTTACTACATACTGTCACTGTGTTACTACATACTGTCACATACTGTTACCTTGTTGCTACATACTGTCATGGTGTTACTACATATTGTCACTGTGTTACTACATACTGTTACCTTGTTACTACAACCTGACACCGTGTTACTACATACGGTCATCGTGTTACTACATACTGTCACTGTGTTACTACATACTGTCATCGTGTTACTACATACTGTCACTGTGTTACTACATACTGTCATCGTGTTACTACATACTGTCACTGTTTACTACAACCTGACACCGTGTTACTACATACTGTCATCGTGTTACTACATACTGTCATCGTGTTACTACATACTGTCACATACTGTTACCTTGTTACTACATACTGTCACTGTGTTACTACATACTGTCATCGTGTTATTACATACTGTCACTGTGTTACTACATACTGTCATCGTGTTACTACATACTGTCATCGTGTTACTACATACTGTCACTGTGTTACTACATACTGTTACCTTGTTACTACATACTGTCACATACTGTTACCTTGTTACTACATACTGTCACATATTGTTACCTTGTTACTACATACTGTCACTGTGTTACTACAACCTGACACCGTGTTACTACATACTGTCATCGTGTTACTACATACTGTCACATACTGTTACCTTGTTACTACATACTGACACTGTGTTACGACATACTGTCACATATTGTTACCTTGTTACTACATACTGACACTGTGTTACGACATACTGTCACCGTGTGACAACATACTGTCACTGTGTTACTACATACTGTCACATATTGTTACCTTGTTACTACATACTGACACTGTGTTACTACATACTGTCATCGTGTTACGACATACTGTCACCGTGTTACGACATACTGTCACCGTGTTACGACATACTGTCACTGTGTTATGACATACTGTCACTGTGTTATGACATACTGTCACTGTGTTATGACATACTGTCACTGTGTTACGACATACTGTCACATATTGTTACCTTGTTACTACATACTGACACTGTGTTACGACATACTGTCACTGTGTTACGACATACTGTCACATATTGTTACCTTGTTACTACATACTGACACTGTGTTACGACATACTGTCACCGTGTTACTACATACTGTCACTGTGTTACGACATACTGTCACATATTGTTACCTTGTTACTACATACTGACACTGTGTTACGACATACTGTCACCGTGTTATTACATACTGTCACTGTGTTACTACAACCTGACACCGTGTTACTACATACTGTCATCGTGTTACTACATACTGTCACATACTGTTACCTTGTTACTACATACTGTCACTGTGTTACTACATACTGTTACCTTGTTACTACATACTGTTACCTTGTTACTACATACTGTTACCTTGTTGCTACATACTGTCACATATTGTTACCTTGTTACTACATACTGTCACATACTGTTACCTTGTTACTACATACTGTCACTGTGTTACTACATACTGTCATCATGTTACTACATACTGTCACATATTGTTACCTTGTTACTACATACTGACACTGTGTTACGACATACTGTCACATATTGTTACCTTGTTACTACATACTGACACTGTTACGACATACTGTCACTGTGTTAGTACATACTGTCACATATTGTTACCTTGTTACAACATACTGACACGGTTACGACATACTGTCACATATTGTTACCTTGTTACTACATACTGACACTGTGTTACGACATACTGTCACTGTGTTACGACATACTATCACATATTGTTACCTTGTTATTACATACTGACACTGTGTTACGACATACTGTCATCGTGTTACTACATACTGTCACTGTGTTACGACATACTGTCATCGTGTTACTACATACTGTCACATATTGTTACCTTGTTACTACAACCTGACACCGTGTTACTACATACTGTCATCGTGTTACTACATACTGTCACTGTGTTACTACATACTGTCACATATTGTTACCTTGTTACTACATACTGTCACATACTGTTACCTTGTTACTACATACTGTCACTGTGTTACTACATACTGTCATCGTGTTACTACATACTGTCACTGTGTTACTACATACTGTCACTGTGTTACTACAACCTGACACCGTGTTACTACATACTGTCACATATTGTTACCTTTTTACTACATACTGACACTGTTACGACATACTGTCACATATTGTTACCTTGTTACTACATACTGACACTGTGTTACGACATACTGTCACGGTGTTACGACATACTGTCACTGTGTTACAACATACTGTCACATATTGTTACCTTGTTACTACATACTGACACTGTGTTACGACATACT
Organism: Taudactylus pleione; assembly: GCA_031769625.1. Classification (NCBI taxonomy): domain Eukaryota; kingdom Metazoa; phylum Chordata; class Amphibia; order Anura; family Myobatrachidae; genus Taudactylus; species Taudactylus pleione. The sequence goes on along the minus strand of JAUIMM010000525.1, from coordinate 454,124 downwards.
GTCACATATTGTTACCTTGTTACTACATACTGGCACTGTGTTACGACATACTGTCACTGTGTGACGACATACTGTCACATATTGTTACCTTGTTACTACATACTGACACTGTGTTACGACATACTGACACTGTTACGACATACTGTCACCGTGTTACTACATACTGTCACATATTGTTACCTTGTTACTACATACTGACACTGTGTTACGACATACTGTCACATAGTTACCTTGTTACTACATACTGTCACCGTGTTACGACATACTGACACTGTTACAACATACTGTCACTGTGTTACGACATACTGTCACATATTGTTACCTTGTTACTACATACTGACACTGTGTTACGACATACTGTCACATATTGTTACCTTGTTACTACATACTGACACTGTGTTACGACATACTGTCACCGTGTTATTACATACTGTCACATATTGTTACCTTGTTACTACATACTGACACTGTGTTACGACATACTGTCACCGTGTTATTACATACTGTCACCGTGTTATTACATACTGTCACTGTGTTACTACAACCTGACACCGTGTTACTACAACCTGACACCGTGTTACTACATAATGTCACCGTGTTACTACATACTGTCACCGTGTTACGACATACTGTCACCGTGTTACTACATACTGTCACTGTGTTACTACATACTGTCACTGTGTTACTACAACCTGACACCGTGTTACTACATACTGTCACATACTGTTACCTTGTTACTACATACTGTCACTGTGTTACTACATACTGTCATCATGTTACTACATACTGTCACATATTGTTACCTTGTTACTACATACTGACACTGTGTTACGACATACTGTCACCGTGTTACTACATACTGTCACATATTGTTAACTTGTTACTACATACTGACACTGTGTTACGACATACTGTCACATATTGTTACCTTGTTACTACATATTGTCACCGTGTTACGACATACTGTCACTGTGTTACGACATACTGTCACATATTGTTACCTTGTTACGACATACTGAAACTGTGTTACGACATACGGACACTGTGTTACGACATACTGTCACCGTGTTACTACATACTGTCACCGTGTTACTACATACTGTCACCGTGTTACTACATACTGTCACTGTGTTACTACATACTGTCACTGTGTTACTACAACCTGACCCCGTGTTACTACAACCTGACACCGTGTTACTACATACTGTCACATACTGTTACCTTGTTACTACATACTGTCACTGTGTTACTACATACTGTCATTGTGTTACTACATACTGTCACATATTGTTACCTTGTTACTACATACTGACACTGTGTTACGACATACTGTCACATATTGTTACCTTGTTACTACATACTGACACTGTGTTACGACATACTGACACTGTGTTACGACATACTGTCACTGTGTTACTACATACTGTCACTGTGTTACTACAACCTGACACCGTGTTACTACAACCTGACACCGTGTTACTACATACTGTCATCGTGTTACTACATACTGTCACATACTGTTACCTTGTTACTACATACTGTCACTGTGTTACTACATACTGTCATCGTGTTACTACATACTGTCACATATTGTTACCTTGTTACTACATACTGACACTGTGTTACGACATACTGTCACCGTGTTACTACATACTGTCACATATTGTTACCTTGTTACTACATACTGACACTGTGTTACGACATACTGTCACATATTGTTACCTTGTTACTACATACTGACACTGTGTTACGACATACTGTTACCGTGTTACTACATACTGTCACTGTGTTACTACAACCTGACACCATGTTACTACATACTGTCATCGTGTTACTACATACTGTCACTGTGTTACTACATACTGTCACATATTGTTACCTTGTTACTACATACTGTCACATACTGTTACCTTGTTACTACAACCTGACACCGTGTTACTACATACTGTCATCGTGTTACTACATACTGTCACATACTGTTACCTTGTTACTACATACTGTCACTGTGTTACTACATACTGTCATCATGTTACTAAATACTGTCAAATATTGTTACCTTGTTACTACATACTGACACTGTTACGACATACTGTCACATATTGTTACCTTGTTACTACATACTGACACTGTGTTACCACATACTGTCACTGTGTTACTACATACTGTCACATATTGTTACCTTGTTACCACATACTGACACTGTGTTACGACATACTGTCACATATTGTTACCTTGTTACTACATACTGACACTGTTACGACATACTGACACTGTTTCGACATACTGTCACCGTGTTACTACATACTGTCACTGTGTTACTACATACTGTCACCGTGTTACTACATACTGTCACCGTGTTACTACATACTGTCACCGTGTTACTACAACCTGACACCGTGTTACTACATACTGTCACTGTGTTACTACATACTGTCACATACTGTTACCTTGTTACTACATACTGTCACTGTTACTACATACAGTCATCAAGTTACTAAATACTGTCAAATATTGTTACCTTGTTACTACATACTGACACTGTGTTACGACATACTGTCACCGTGTTACGACATACTGTCACTGTGTTACTACATACAGTCACATATTGTTACCTTGTTACTACATACTGACACTGTTACGACATACTGTCACATATTGTTACCTTGTTACTACATACTGACACTGTGTTACAACATACTGTCACTGTGTACGACATACTGTCACATATTGTTACCTTGTTACTACATACTGACACTGTGTTACGACATACTGTCACATATTGTTACCGTGTTACGACATACTGTCACTGTGTTACGACATACTGTCACATATTGTTACCTTGTTACTACATACTGACACTGTGTTACGACATACTGACACTGTGTTACGACATACTGTCACCGTGTTACTACATACTGTCACATATTGTTACCTTGTTACTACATACTGACACTGTGTTACGACATACTGTCACATATTGTTACCTTGTTACTACATACTGTCACCGTGTTACGACATACTGTCACTGTGTTACTACAACCTGACACCGTGTTACTACATACTGTCATCGTGTTACTACATACTGTCATATACTGTTACCTTGTTACTACATACTGTCACTGTTACGACATACTGTCACATATTGTTACCTTGTTACTACATACTGACACTGTGTTACGACATACTGTCACATATTGTTACCTTGTTACTACATACTGACACTGTGTTACGACATACTGTCACTGTGTTACTACATACTGTCACCGTGTTACTACATACTGTCACTGTGTTACTACAACCTGACACCGTGTTACTACATACTGTCATCGTGTTACTACATACTGTCACTGTGTTACTACATACTGTCACATACTGTTACCTTGTTACTACATACTGACACTGTTACGACATACTGTCACATATTGTTACCTTGTTACTACATACTGACACTGTTACGACATACTGTCACCGTGTTACTACATACTGTCACTGTGTTACTACATACTGACCCCGTGGTACTACATACTGTCATCGTGTTACTACATACTGTCACATACTGTTACCTTGTTACTACATACTGTCACTGTGTTACTACAACCTGACACCGTGTTACTACATACTGTCATCGTGTTACTACATACTGTCATCGTGTTACTACATACTGTCATCGTGTTACTACATACTGTCCCATACTGTTACCTTGTTACTACATACTGTCACTGTCTTACTACATACTGTCACTGTGTTACTACAACCTGACAACGTGTTACTACATACTGTCACTGTGTTACTACAACCTGACACCGTGTTACTACATACTGTCATCGTGTTACTACATGCTGTCACCGCCGTGTTACTACATGCTGTCACATACTGTTACCTTGTTACTACATACTGTCACTGTGTTACTACATACTGTCATCGTGTTACTACATACTGTCACTGTGTTACTACATACTGTCACTGTGTTACTACATACTGTCCCATATTGTTACCTTGTTACTACATACTGTCACTGTGTTACTACAACCTGACACCGTGTTACTACATACTGTCACTGTGTTACTACAACCTGACACCGTGTTACTACATACTGTCACTGTGTTACTACATACTGTCACATATTGTTACCTTGTTACTACATACTGTCACATACTGTTACCTTGTTACTACATACCGTCACATACTGTTACCTTGTTACTACATACTGTCATCGTGTTACTACATACTGTCACTGTGTTACTACAACCTGACACCGTGTTACTACATACTGTCATCGTGTTACTACATACTGTCATCGTGTTACTACATACTGTCATCGTGTTACTACATACTGTCACTGTGTTACTACAACCTGACACCGTGTTACTAAATACTGTCATCGTGTTACTACATACTGTCACATACTGTTACCTTGTTACTACATACTGTCACTGTGTTACTACATACTGTCATCGTGTTACTACATACTGTCACTGTGTTACTACAACCTGACACCGTGTTACTACATACTGTCACTGTGTTACTACATACTGTCATCGTGTTACTACATGCTGTCACCGCCGTGTTACTACATACTGTCACATACTGTTACCTTGTTACTACATACTGTCACATACTGTTACCTTGTTACTACATACTGTCACTGTGTTACTACATACTGTCATCGTGTTACTACATACTGTCACTGTGTTACTACATACTGTCACATATTGTTACCTTGTTACTACATACTGTCACAGTGTTACTACATACTGTCATCGTGTTACTACATACTGTCACTGTGTTACTACATACTGTCACATACTGTTACCTTGTTACTACATACTGACACTGTTACTACATACTGTCATCGTGTTACTACATACTGTCACTGTGTTACTACAACCTGACACCGTGTTACTACATACTGTCATCGTGTTACTACATACTGTCACATACTGTTACCTTGTTACTACATACTGTCACATACTGTTACCTTGTTACTACATACTGTCACTGTGTTACTACATACTGTCACATACTGTTACCTTGTTACTACATACTGTCACTGTGTTACTACATACTGTCATCGTGTTACTACATACTGTCACTGTGTTACTACAACCTGACACCGTGTTACTACATACTGTTACCTTGTTACTACATACTGTCACATACTGTTACCTTGTTACTACATACTGTCACTGTGTTACTACATACTGTCATCGTGTTACTACATACTGTCACTGTGTTACTACATACTGTCACATATTGTTACCTTGTTACTACATACTGTCATCGTGTTACTACATACTGTCACTGTGTTACTACATACTGTCACATTGTCACCTTGTTACTACATACTGACACTGTTACGACATACTGTCATCGTGTTACTACATACTGTCACTGTGTTACTACATACTGTCACATATTGTTACCTTGTTACTACATAGTGTTACCTTGTTACTACATACTGTCACTGTGTTACTACATACTGTCATCGTGTTACTACATACTGTCATCGTGTTACTACATACTGTCACTGTGTTACTACATACTGTCACTGTGTTACTACATACTGTCACATACTGTTACCTTGTTACTACATACTGTCACTGTGTTACTACATACTGTCATCGTGTTACTACATACTGTCATCGTGTTACTACATACTGTCATCGTGTTACTACAACCTGACACCGTGATACTACAACCTGACACCGTGATACTACAACCTGACACCGTGATACTACAACCTGACACCGTGTTACTAAATACTGTCACTGTGTTACTACATACTGTCACATACTGTTACCTTGTTACTACATACTGTCACTGTGTTACTACATACTGTCATCGTGTTACTACAACCTGACACCGTGTTACTACATACTGTCACATATTGTTACCTTGTTACTACATACTGACACTGTGTTACTACATACTGTCATCGTGTTACTACATACTGTCACTGTGTTACTACAACCTGACACCGTGTTACTACATACTGTCATCGTGTTACTACATACTGTCACTGTTACTACATACTGTCACCGTGTTACTACATACTGTCACATACTGTTACCTTGTTACTACATACTGTCATCGTGTTACTACATACTGTCACATACTGTTACCTTGTTACTACATACTGTCACCGTGTTACTACATACTGTCACATACTGTTACCTTGTTACTACAAACTGTCACTGTGTTACTACGTACTGTCATCGTCTTACTACATACTGTCACCGTGTTACTACATACTGTCACCGTGTTACTACATACTGTCACATACTGTTACCTTGTTACTACATACTGTCATGGTGTTACTACATATTGTCACTGTGTTACTACATACTGTTACCTTGTTACTACAACCTGAAACCGTGTTACTACATACTGTCACATATTGTTACCTTGTTACTACATACTGACACTGTGTTACTACATACTGTCATCGTGTTACTACATACTGTCACTGTGTTACTACAACCTGACACCGTGTTACTACATACTGTCATCGTGTTACTACATACTGTCACCGTGTTACTACATACTGTCACATACTGTTACCTTGTTACTACATACTGTCATCGTGTTACTACATACTGTCACATACTGTTACCTTGTTACTACATACTGTCACCGTGTTACTACATACTGTCACATACTGTTACCTTGTTACTACATACTGTCACTGTGTTACTACGTACTGTCATCGTCTTACTACATACTGTCATCGTCTTACTACATACTGTCACCGTGTTACTACATACTGTCACCGTGTTACTACATACTGTCACCGTGTTACTACATACTGTCACCGTGTTACTACATACTGTCACATACTGTTACCTTGTTACTACATACTGTCATGGTGTTACTACATATTGTCACTGTGTTACTACATACTGTTACCTTGTTACTACAACCTGACACCGTGTTACTACATACTGTCACATACTGTTACCTTGTTACTACATACTGTCACCGTGTTACTACATACTGTCACATACTGTTACCTTGTTACTACATACTGTCACTGTGTTACTACGTACTGTCATCGTCTTACTACATACTGTCATCGTCTTACTACATACTGTCACCGTGTTACTACATACTGTCACCGTGTTACTACATACTGTCACCGTGTTACTACATACTGTCACCGTGTTACTACATACTGTCACATACTGTTACCTTGTTACTACATACTGTCATGGTGTTACTACATATTGTCACTGTGTTACTACATACTGTTACCTTGTTACTACAACCTGACACCGTGTTACTACATACTGTCATCGTGTTACTACATACTGTCACTGTGTTACTACATACTGTCACTGTGTTACTACATACTGTCACTGTGTTACTACAACCTGACACCGTGTTACTACAACCTGACACCGTGTTACTACAACCTGACACCGCCGTGTTACTACATACTGTCACATACTGTTACCTTGTTACTACATACTGTCACATACTGTTACCTTGTTACTACATACTGTCACTGTGTTACTACATACTGTCATCGTGTTACTACATACTGTCACTGTGTTACTACATACTGTCACATACTGTTACCTTGTTACTACATACTGACACTGTGTTACGACATACTGTCATCGTGTTACTACAACCTGACACCGTGTTACTACATACTGTCACATATTGTTACCTTGTTACTACATACTGACACTGTGTTACTACATACTGTCATCGTGTTACTACATACTGTCACTGTGTTACTACAACCTGACACCGTGTTACTACATACTGTCATCGTGTTACTACATACTGTCACTGTGTTACTACAACCTGACACCGTGTTACTACAACCTGACACCGTGTTACTACAACCTGACACCGTGTTACTACAACCTGACACCGTGTTACTACAACCTGACACCGTGTTACTACAACCTGACACCGTGTTACTACAACCTGACACCGTGTTACTACATGCTGTCACCGCCGTATTACTACATACTGTCATATACTGTTACCTTGTTACTACATACTGTCACATACTGTTACCTTGTTACTACATACTGTCACTGTGTTACTACATACTGTCATCGTGTTACTACATACTGTCACTGTGTTACTACATACTGTCACTGTGTTACTACAACCTGACACCGTGTTACTACAACCTGACACCGTGTTACTACATACTTTCACATACTGTTACCTTGTTACTACATACTGACACTGTGTTACTACATACTGTCATCGTGTTATTACATACTGTCACTGTGTTACTACATACTGTCATCGTGTTACTACATACTGTCATCGTGTTACTACATACTGTCACTCTGTTACTACATACTGTTACCTTGTTACTACATACTGTCACATACTGTTACCTTGTTACTACATACTGTCACATATTGTTACCTTGTTACTACATACTGTCACATACTGTTACCTTGTTACTACTTACTGTCACATACTGTTACCTTGTTACTACTTACTGTCACTGTGTTACTACAACCTGACAGTGTTACTACATACTGTCATCGTGTTACTACATACTGTCACATATTGTTACCTTGTTACTACATACTGTCACTGTGTTACTACATACTGTCATCATGTTACTAAATACTGTCAAATATTGTTACCTTGTTACTACATACTGACACTGTGTTATGACATACTGTCACCGTGTTACTACATACTGTCACTGTGTTACTACAACCTGACACCGTGTTACTACAACCTGACACCGTGTTACTACAACCTGACACCGTGTTACTACAACCTGACACCGTGTTACTACATACTTTCACATACTGTTACCTTGTTACTACATACTGTCACTGTGTTACTACAACCTGACACCGTGTTACTACATACTGTCATCGTGTTACTACATACTGTCACATACTGTTACCTTGTTACTACATACTGTCACTGTGTTACTACATACTGTTACCTTGTTACTACATACTGTTACCTTGTTACTACATACTGTTACCTTGTTACTACATACTGTTACCTTGTTACTACATACTGTCACATAGTATGTAGTAACAAGGTAACAGTATGTGACAGTATGTAGTAACAAGGTAACAATATGTGACAGTATGTAGTAACAAGGTAACAATGTCATCATGTTACTACATACTGTCACATATTGTTACCTTGTTACTACATACTGACACTGTTACGACATACTGTGACATATTGTTACCTTGTTACTACATACTGACACTGTGTTACGACATACTGTCACCGTGTTACGACATACTGTCACCGTGTTACTACATACTGTCACCGTGTTACTACATACTGTCATCGTGTTACTACATACTGTCACATACTGTTACCTTGTTACTACATACTGTCACTGTGTTACAACATACTGTCATCGTGTTACTACATACTGTCACATATTGTTACCTTGTTACTACATACTGACACTGTGTTACTACATACTGTCACCGTGTTACGACATACTGTCACCGTGTTACGACATACTGTCACCGTGTTACGACATACTGTCACTGTGTTACTACATACTGTCACTGTGTTACTACATACTGTCACATATTGTTACCTTGTTACGACATACTGTCACTGTGTTACTACAGCCTGACACCGTCTTACTACATACTGTCATCATGTTACTACATACTGTCACTGTGTTACTACATACTGTCACTGTGTTACTACATACTGTCACATATTGTTACCTTGTTACTACATACTGTCACATACTGTCATCGTGTTACTACATACTGTCACTGTGTTACTACATACTGTCACATATTGTTACCTTGTTACTACATACTGACACTGTGTTACTACATACTGTCACTGTGTTACTACAACCTGACACTGTGTTACTACAACCTGACACCGTGTTACTACAACCTGACACTGTGTTACTACAACCTGACACCGTGTTACTACAACCTGACACCGTGTTACTACAACCTGACACCGTGTTACTACATACTGTCACACATTGTTACCTTGTTACTACATACTGTCACATATTGTTACCTTGTTACTACATACTGTCACATACTGTTACCTTGTTACTACATACTGTCATCGTGTTACTACATACTATCACTGTGTTACTACAACCTGACACCGTGTTACTACATACTGTCATCGTGTTACTACATACTGTCACTGTGTTACTACATACTGTCACTGTGTTACTACAACCTGACACTGTGTTACTACATACTGTCATCGTGTTACTACATGCTGTCACCGCCGTGTTACTACATACTGTCACATACTGTTACCTTGTTACTACATACTGTCACATACTGTTACCTTGTTACTACATACTGTCACTGTGTTACTACATACTGTCATCGTGTTACTACATACTGTCACTGTGTTACTACATACTGTCACATACTGTTACCTTGTTACTACATACTGTCACTGTGTTACTACATACTGTCATCGTGTTACTACATACTGTCACTGTGTTACTACAACCTGACACCGTGTTACTACATACTGTCATCGTGTTACTACATACTGTCACATACTGTTACCTTGTTACTACATACTGTCACATACTGTTACCTTGTTACTACATACTGTCACTGTGTTACTACATACTGTCATCGTGTTACTACATACTGTCACTGTGTTACTACAACCTGACACCGTGTTACTACATACTGTCATCGCGTTACTACATACTGTCACTGTGTTACTACATACTGTCACATACTGTTACCTTGTTACTACATACTGTCACATATTGTTACCTTGTTACTACATACTGACACTGTGTTACTACATACTGTCATCGTGTTACTACATACTGTCATCGTGTTACTACATACTGTCACTGTGTTACTACATACTGTCACATATTGTTACCTTGTTACTACATACTGACACTGTTACGACATACTGTCATCGTGTTACTACATACTGTCACCATGTTACTACATACTGTCACATATTGTTACCTTGTTACTACATACTGACACTGTTACGACATACTGTCATCGTGTTACTACATACTGTCACTGTGTTACTACATACTGTCACATATTGTTACCTTGTTAATACATACTGTCACTGTGTTACTACATACTGTCATCGTGTTACTACATACTGTCACATACTGTTACCTTGTTACTACATACTGTCACTGTGTTACTACATACTGTCATCGTGTTACTACATACTGTCACTGTGTTAATACAACCTGACACCGTGTTACTACAACCTGACACCGTGTTACTAAATACTGTCACTGTGTTACTACATACTGTCACATACTGTTACCTTGTTACTACATACTGTCACTGTGTTACTACATACTGTCATCGTGTTACTACATACTGTCACTGTGTTACTACATACTGTCACTGTGTTACTACATACTGTCACTGTGTTACTACATACTGTCACATACTGTTACCTTGTTACTACATACTGTCACTGTGTTACGACATACTGTCATCGTGTTACTACAACCTGACACCGTGTTACTACATACTGTCACATATTGTTACTTTGTTACTACATACTGACACTGTGTTACTACATACTGTCATCGTGTTACTACATACTGTCACTGTGTTACTACAACCTGACACCGTGTTACTACATACTGTCACATATTGTTACCTTGTTACTACATACTGACACTGTGTTACTACATACTGTCATCGTGTTACTACATACTGTCACTGTGTTACTACAACCTGACACCGTGTTACTACATACTGTCATCGTGTTACTACATACTGTCACTGTGTTACTACATACTGTCACATACTGTTACCTTGTTACTACATACTGTCACTGTGTTACTACATACTGTCACATATTGTTACCTTGTTACTACATACTGTCACATACTGTCATCGTGTTACTACATACTGTCACTGTGTTACTACATACTGTCACATATTGTTACCTTGTTACTACATACTGTCATCGTGTTACTACATACTGTCATCGTGTTACTACATACTGTCACTGTGTTACTACAACCTGACACCGTGTTACTACAACCTGACACCGTGTTACTACATACGGTCATCGTGTTACTACATACTGTCACATACTGTTACCTTGTTACTACATACTGTCACATATTGTTACCTTGTTACTACATACTGACACTGTTTTACTACATACTTTCATCGTGTTACGACATACTGTCACTGTGTTACTACATACTGTCACTGTGTTACTACATACTGTCACTGTGTTACTACATACTGTCATCGTGTTACTACATACTGTCATCGTGTTACTACATACTGTCATCGTGTTACTACATACTGTCACATATTGTTACCTTGATACTACATACTGACACTGTGTTACTACATACTGTCATCGTGTTACTACATACTGTCACTGTGTTACTACAACCTGACACTGTGTTACTACAACCTGACACTGTGTTACTACATACGGTCATCGTGTTACTACATACTGTCACATACTGTTACATTGTTACTACATACTGTCACATATTGTTACCTTGTTACTACATACTGACACTGTGTTACTACATACTGTCATCGTGTTACTACAACCTGACACCGTGTTACTACATACTGTCATCGTGTTACTACATACTGTCACTGTGTTACTACATACTGTCACTGTGTTACTACATACTGTCACTGCGTTACTACATACTGTCACTGCGTTACTACATACTGTCACTGCGTTACTACATACTGTCACTGTGTTACTACATACTGTCACATATTGTTACCTTGTTACTACATACTGTCACTGTGTTACTACATACTGTCATCGTGTTACTACAACCTGACACCGTGTTACTACATACTGTCACATATTGTTACCTTGTTACTACATACTGACACTGTGTTACTACATACTGTCATCGTGTTACTACATACTGTCACTTTGTTACTACATACTGTCACATATTGTTACCTTGTTACTACATACTGTCACATATTGTTACCTTGTTACTACATAGTGACACTGTTACTACATACTGTCATCGTGTTACTACATACTGTCACTGTGTTATGACATACTGTCATCGTGTTACTACATACTGTCACATATTGTTACCTTGTTACTACATACTGACACTGTGTTACTACATACTGTCATCGTGTTACTACATACTGTCACTGTGTTATGACATACTGTCACATACTGTTACCTTGTTACTACATACTGTCACTGTGTTACTACATACTGTCATCGTGTTACTACATACTGTCATCGTGTTACTACATACTGTCACTGTGTTACTACATACTGTCACATATTGTTACCTTGTTACTACATACTGTCACTGTGTTACTACATACTGTCACATATTGTTACCTTGTTACTACATACTGTCACTGTGTTACTACATACTGTCACTGTGTTACTACATACTGTCACATATTGTTACCTTGTTACTACATACTGATACTGTGTTACTACATACTGTCATCGTGTTACAACATACTGTCACATATTGTTACCTTGTTACTATATACTGTCACTGTGTTACTACATACTGTCATCATGTTACTACATCTTGTCACTGTGTTACTACAACCTGACACCGTGTTACTACATACTGTCACATATTGTTACCTTGTTACTACATACTGACACTGTGTTACTACATACTGTCATCGTGTTACTACATACTGTCACATATTGTTACCTTGTTACTACATACTGACACTGTGTTACTACATACTGTCATCGTGTTACAACATACTGTCACATATTGTTACCTTGTTACTACATACTGTCACTGTGTTACTACATACTGTCATCGTGTTACTACATACTGTCACTGTGTTACTACATACTGTCACATACTGTTACCTTGTTACTACATACTGACACTGTTACTACATACTGTCATCGTGTTACAACATACTGTCACATATTGTTACCTTGTTACTACATACTGTCACTGTGTTACTACATACTGTCATCGTGTTACTACATACTGTCATCGTGTTACTACATACTGTCACTGTGTTACTACATACTGTCACTGTGTTACTACATACTGTCATCGTCTTACTACATACTGTCACTGTGTTACTACATACTGTCACATATTGTTACCTTGTTACTACATACTGACACTGTGTTACTACATACTGTCATCGTGTTACTACATACTGTCATCGTGTTACTACATACTGTCACTGTGTTACTACATACTGTCACTGTGTTACTACATACTGTCACATACTGTTACCTTGTTACTACATACTGTCACTGTGTTACTACATACTGTCACATACTGTTACCTTGTTACTACAACCTGACACCGTGTTACTACATACTGTCACTGTGTTACTACATACTGTCATCGTGTTACTACATACTGTCACATTTTGTTACCTTGTTACTACATACTGTCACTGTTACTACATACTGTCATCGTGTTACTACATACTGTCATCGTGTTACTACATACTGTCACATACTGTTACCTTGTTACTACATACTGTCACTGTGTTACTACATACTGTCATCGTGTTACTACATACTGTCACATATTGTTACCTTGTTACTACATACTGACACTGTGTTACTACATACTGTCATCGTGTTACTACAACCTGACACCGTGTTACTACATACTGTCATCATGTTACTACATACTGTCATCGTATTACTACATACTGTCACTGTGTTACTACATACTGTCACATATTGTTACCTTGTTACTACATACTGTCACATACTGTTACCTTGTTACTACATATTGTCACTGTGTTACTACATACTGTCATCGTGTTACTACATACTGTCACTGTGTTACTACATACTGTCACTGTGTTACTACAACCTGACACCGTGTTACTACATACTGTCATCGTGTTACTACATACTGTCACATATTGTTACCTTGTTACTACATACTGACACGGTGTTACTACATACTGTCATCGTGTTACTACATACTGTCATCGTGTTACTACATACTGTCACTGTGTTACTACATACTGTCATCGTGTTACTACATACTGTCATCGTGTTACTACATACTGTCACATATTGTTACCTTGTTACTACATACTGTCACTGTGTTACTACATACTGTCACTGTGTTACTACATACTGTCACTGTGTTACTACATACTGTCACATATTGTTACCTTGTTACTACATACTGACACTGTTACTACATACTGTCATCGTGTTACTACATACTGTCACATACTGTTACCTTGTTACTACATACTGTCACTGTGTTACTACATACTGTCACTGTGTTACTACATACTGTCACTGTGTTACTACATACTGTCACCGTATTACTACATACTGTCACATATTGTTACCTTGTTACTACATACTGTCATCGTGTTACTACATACTGTCACTGTGTTACTACATACTGTCACATATTGTTACCTTGTTACTACATACTGACACTGTGTTACTACATACTGTCATCGTGTTACTACATACTGTCACTGTGTTACTACAACCTGACACCGTGTTACTACATACTGTCATCATGTTACTACATACTGTCACTGTGTTACTACATACTGTCATCGTGTTACTACATACTGTCACTGTGTTACTACATACTGTCTCTGTGTTACTACATACTGTCATCATGTTACGACATACTGTCACTGTGTTACTACATACTGACACCGTGTTACTACATACTGTCATCATGTTACTACATACTGTCACTGTGTTACTACATACTGTCACTGTGTTACTACATACTGTCACTGTGTTACTACATACTGTCACATATTGTTACCTTGTTACTACATACTGACACCGTGTTACTACATACTGTCATCATGTTACTACATACTGTCACTGTGTTACTACATACTGTCACTGTGTTACTACATACTGTCATCGTGTTACTACCTACTGTCACATATTGTTACCTTGTTACTACATACTGACACCGTGTTACTACATACTGTCATCATGTTACTACATACTGTCACTGTGTTACTACATACTGTCATCGTGTTACTACATACTGTCATCGTGTTACGACATACTGTCACTGTGTTACTACATACTGTTATCGTGTTACTACATACTGATCATGTTACTACATACTGTCACTGTGTTACTACATACTGTCATCGTGTTACTACATACTGTCATCGTGTTACTACATACTGTCACTGTGTTACTACATACTGTCACATATTGTTACCTTGTTACTACATACTGACACCGTGTTACTACATACTGTCATCATGTTACTACATACTGTCACTGTGTTACTACATACTGTCATTGTGTTACTACATACTGTCATCGTGTTACTACATACTGTCATCGTGTTACGACATACTGTCACTGTGTTACTACATACTGTTATCGTGTTACTACATACTGATCATGTTACTACATACTGTCACTGTGTTACTACATACTGTCATCGTGTTACTACATACTGTCACTGTGTTACTACATACTGTCATCGTGTTACTACATACTGTCATCGTGTTACTACATACTGTCATCGTGTTACTACATACTGTCACTGTGTTACTACATACTGTCACATATTGTTACCTTGTTACTACATACTGACACCGTGTTACTACATACTGTCATCATGTTACTACATACTGTCACTGTGTTACTACATACTGTCATCGTGTTACTACATACTGTCATCGTGTTACTACATACTGTCACTGTGTTACTACATACTGTCACTGTGTTACTACATACTGTCACTGTGTTACTACATACTGTCACTGTGTTACAACATACTGTCATCGTGTTACTACATACTGTCACTGTGTTACAACATACTGTCATCGTGTTACTACATACTGTCACATATTGTTACCTTGTTACTACATACTGACACTGTGTTACTACATACTGTCACCGTGTTACGACATACTGTCACCGTGTTACGACATACTGTCACCGTGTTACGACATACTGTCACCGTGTTACGACATACTGTCATCGTGTTACGACATACTGTCACTGTGTTACTACATACTGTCACATATTGTTACCTTGTTACGACATACTGTCACTGTGTTACTACAGCCTGACACCGTGTTACTACATACTGTCATCATGTTACTACATACTGTCACTGTGTTACTACATACTGTCACTGTGTTACTACATACTGTCACATATTGTTACCTTGTTACTACATACTGTCACATACTGTTACCTTGTTACTACATACGGTCACTGTGTTACTACAACCTGACACCGTGTTACTACATACTGTCATCGTGTTACTACATACTGTCACATACTGTTACCTTGTTACTACATACTGTCACATACTGTTACCTTGTTACTACATACTGACACTGTGTTACTACATACTGTCATCGTGTTACGACATACTGTCACTGTGTTACTACATACTGTCATCGTGTTACTACATACTGTCACTGTGTTACTACATACTGTCACTGTGTTACTACATACTATCACATATTGTTACCTTGTTACTACATACTGACACTGTTACGACATACTGTCACATATTGTTACCTTGTTACTACATACTGTCACTGTGTTACGACATACTGTCACTGTGTTACTACATACTGTCACATATTGTTACCTTGTTACTACATACTGACACTGTTACGACATACTGTCACATATTGTTACCTTGTTACTACATACTGACACTGTGTTACTACATACTGTCACATATTGTTACCTTGTTACTACATACTGTCACTGTGTTACGACATACTGTCACTGTGTTACTACAACCTGACACCGTGTTACTACATACTGTCATCATGTTACTACATACTGTCATCGTGTTACGACATACTGTCATCGTGTTACGACATACTGTCACTGTGTTACTACAACCTGACACCGTGTTACTACATACTGTCATCGTGTTACTACATACTGTCACATACTGTTACCTTGTTACTACATACTGTCACATACTGTTACCTTGTTACTACATACTGTCACTGTGTTACTACATACTGTCACTGTGTTACTACAACCTGACACCGTGTTACTACATACTGTCATCGTTTTACTACATACTGTCACATACTGTTACCTTGTTACTACATACTGTCACTGTGTTACGACATACTGTCACTGTGTTACTACAACCTGACAGCGTGTTACTACATACTGTCACTGTGTTACTACAACCTGACACCGTGTTACTACATACTGTCATCGTGTTACTACATACTGTCACATACTGTTACCTTGTTACTACATACTGTCACATACTGTTACCTTGTTACTACATACTGACACTGTTACTACATACTGTCATCGTGTTACTACATACGGTCATCGTGTTACTACATACTGTCACTGTGTTACTACATACTGTCACTGTGTTACTACATACTGTCACATATTGTTACCTTGTTACTACATACTGACACTGTGTTACTACATACTGTCATCGTGTTACGACATACTGTCACTGTGTTACTACAACCTGACACCGTGTTACTACATACTGTCATCATGTTACTACATACTGTCACATACTGTTACCTTGTTACTACATACTGTCACATACTGTTACCTTGTTACTACATACTGACACTGTTACTACATACTGTCATCGTGTTACGACATACTGTCACTGTGTTACAACATACTGTCATCGTGTTACTACATAATGTCACTGTGTTACTACAATCTGTCACATACTGTTACCTTGTTACTACATACTGTCACTGTGTTACTACATACTGTCATCGCGTTACTACATACTGTCACTGTGTTACTACAACCTGACACCGTGTTACTACATACTGTCATCGTGTTACTACATACTGTCACATACTGTTACCTTGTTACTACATACTGTCACATACTGTTACCTTGTTACTGCATACTGTCACTGTGTTACTACATACTGTCACTGTGTTACTACATACTGTCACATATTGTTACCTTGTTACTACATACTGACACTGTGTTACGACATACTGTCACAGAGTTACGACATACTGCCACTGTGTTACTACATACTGTCACATATTGTTACCTTGTTACTACATACTGTCACATACTGTTACCTTGTTACTACATACTGTCACTGTGTTACTACATACTGTCACTACATACTGTCATCGTGTTACTACATACTGTCATCGTGTTACTACATACTGTCATCGTGTTACTACATACTGTCACTGTGTTACTACATACTGTCACATATTGTTACCTTGTTACTACATACTGTCACATACTGTTACCTTGTTACTACATACTGTCACTGTTACTACATACTGTCACTGTGTTACTACATACTGTCATCGTGTTACTACATACTGTCATCGTGTTACTACATACTGTCATCGTGTTACTACATACTGTCACTGTGTTACTACATACGTTCACTGTGTTACTACATACTGTCACTGTGTTACTACATACTGTCACTGTGTTACTACATACTGTCACATATTGTTACCTTGTTACTACATACTATCACATACTGTTACCTTGTTACTACATACTGTCACTGTGTTACTACATACTGTCATCGTGTTACTACATACTGTCATCGTGTTACTACATACTGTCATCGTGTTGTAAAACTACATACTGACACCGTGTTACTACATACTGTCATCGTGTTACTACATACTGTCATCGTGTTACTACAACCTGACACCGTGTTACTACATACTGTCATTGTGTTACTACATACTGTCACATACTGTTACCTTGTTACTACATACTGTCACTGTTACTACATACTGTCACATGTTACCTTATTACTACATACTGACACTGTGTTACTACATACTGTCATCGTGTTACTACAACCTGACACCGTGTTACTACATACTGTCATCGTGTTACTACATACTGTCACATACTGTTACGTTGTTACTACATACTGTCACTGTTACTACATACTGTCACATATTGTTACCGTGTTACTACATACTGACACTGTGTTACTACATACTGTCATCGTGTTACGACATACTGCCACCGTGTTACGACATACTGTCACCGTGTTACGACATACTGTCACCGTGTTACGACATACTGTCACCGTGTTACGACATACTGTCACCGTGTTACTACAACCTGACACCGTGTTACTACAACCTGACACCGTGTTACTACAACCTGACACCGTGTTACTACAACCTGACACCGTGTTACTACAACCTGACACCGTGTTACTACATACTGTCACTGTGTTACTACATACTGTCACATATTGTTACCTTGTTACTACATACTGACACTGTAATACGACATACTGTCATCGTGTTACGACATACTGTCATCGTGTTACTACATACGGTCATCGTGTTACGACATACGGTCACTGTGTTACTACATACTGTCACATATTGTTACCTTGTTACTACATACTGTCATCGTGTTACTACATACTGTCACTGTGTTACTACAACCTGACACCGTGTTACTACATACTGTCATCGTGTTACTACATACTGTCACATATTGTTACCTTGTTACTACATACTGACACTGTTACGACATACTGTCATCGTGTTACTACATACTGTCTCTGTGTTACTACATACTGTCACATATTGTTACCTTGTTACTACATACGGACACTGTGTTACTACATACTGTCATTGTGTTACTACATACTGTCACTGTGTTACTACATACTGTCACATATTGTTACCTTGTTACTACATACTGACACTGTTACGACATACTGTCATCGTGTTACTACATACTGTCACATATTGTTACCTTGTTACTACATACTGACACTGTGTTACTACATACTGTCATCGTGTTACTACATACTGTCACTGTGTTACTACATACTGTCACATATTGTTACCTTGTTACTACATACTGACAGTGTTACTACAACCTGACACCGTGTTACTACATACTGTCATCGTGTTACTACATACTGTCACATACTGTTACCTTGTTACTACATACTGTCACATATTGTTACCTTGTTACTACATACTGACACTGTGTTACAACATACTGTCATCGTGTTACTACATACTGTCATCGTGTTACTACATACTGTCAATGTGTTACGAAATACTGTCATTGTGTTACTACATACTGTTACTGTGTTACTACATACTGTCACATATTGTTACCTTGTTACTACATACTGTCACCGTGTTGTAAAACTACATACTGTCATCGTGTTACTACATACTGTCACTGTGTTACTACAACCTGACACTGTGTTACTACATACTGTCATTGTGTTACTACATACTGTCACTGTGTCACTACATACTGTCACATATTGTTACCTTGTTACTACATACTGACACTGTGTAACTACAACCTGACACCGTGTTACTACATACTGTCATCGTGTTCCTACATACTGTCACATACTGTTACCTTGTTACTACACACTGTCACATACTGTTACCTTGTTACTACATACTGTCACTGTGTTACTACAACCTGACACTGTGTTACTACATACTGTCATCGTGTTACTACATACTGTCATCGTGTTACTACAACCTGACACTGTGTTACTACATAGTCACATACTGTTACCTTGTTACTACATACTGTCACTGTGTTACTACATACTGTCATCGTGTTACTACATACAGACACTGTTACTACATACTGTCACATATTGTTACCTTGTTACTACATACTGTCACATACTGTTACCTTGTTACTACATACTGTCATCGTGTTACTACATACTGTCACATACTGTTACCTTGTTACTACATACTGTCACATACTGTTACCTTGTTACTACATACTGTCACATATTGTTACCTTGTTACTACATACTGACACTGTGTTACTACATACTGTCATCGTGTTACTACATACTGTCATCGTGTTACTACATACTGTCACTGTGTTACGACATACTGTCATCGTGTTACTACATACTGTCACTGTGTTACTACATACTGTCACATATTGTTACCTTGTTACTACATACTGACACTGTGTTACTACATACTGACACCGTGTTACTACATACTGTCATCGTGTTACTACATACTGTCACATACTGTTACCTTGTTACTACATACTGTCACATATTGTTACCTTGTTACTACATACTGACACTGTGTTACTACATACTGTCATCGTGTTACTACATACTGTCATCGTGTTACTACATACTGTCACTGTGTTACGACATACTGTCATCGTGTTACGACATACTGTCATCGTGTTACGACATACTGTCACTGTGTTACTACATACTGTCACATATTGTTACCTTGTTACTACATACTGACACTGTGTTACGACATACTGTCATCGTGTTACTACATACTGTCACTGTGTTACTACATACTGTCACATATTGTTACCTTGTTACTACATACTGTCACATACTGTTAACTTGTTACTACATACTGTTACCTTGTTACTACATACTGTCACTGTGTTACTACATACTGTCACATATTGTTACCTTGTTACTACATACTGACACTGTGTTACTACATACTGTCATCGTGTTACTACATACTGTCACTGTGTTACTACATACTGTCACATATTGTTACCTTGTTACTACATACTGACACTGTGTTACTACATACTGTCATCGTGCTGTCACTGTGTTACTACATACTGTCACATATTGTTACCTTGTTACTACATACTGTCACCGTGTTGTAAAACTACATACTGTCATCGTGTTACTACATACTGTCACTGTGTTACTACAACCTGACACTGTGTTACTACATACTGTCATCGTGTTACTACATACTGTCACTGTGTTACTACATACTGTCATCGTGTTACTACATACTGTCACATATTGTTACCTTGTTACTACATACTGACACTGTTACTACAACCTGACACCGTGTTACTACATACTGTCATCGTGTTACTACATACTGTCACATACTGTTACCTTGTTACTACATACTGTCACATACTGTTACCTTGTTACTACATACTGTCACTGTGTTACTACAACCTGACACTGTGTTACTACATACTGTCATCGTGTTACTACATACTGTCACTGTGTTACTACAACCTGACACTGTGTTACTACATACTGTCATCGTGTTACTACATACTGTCACTGTGTTACTACAACCTGACACCGTGTTACTACATACTGTCATCGTGTTACTACATATTGTCACATACTGTTACCTTGTTACTACATACTGTCACATATTGTTACCTTGTTACTACATACTGTCACTGTGTTACTACATACTGTCACATACTGTTACCTTGTTACTACATACTGTCACTGTGTTACTACATACTGACACTGTGTTACTACATACTGTCATCGTGTTACTACATACTGTCACTGTGTTACTATATACTGTCACATATTGTTACCTTGTTACTACATACTGTCACATACTGTTACCTTGTTACTACATACTGTCATCGTGTTACTACATACTGTCACTGTGTTACTACATACTGTCACATACTGTTACCTTGTTACTACATACTGTCACTGTGTTACTACATACTGTCATCGTGTTACTACATACTGTCATCGTGTTACTACATACTGACACCGTGTTACGACATACTGTCATCGTGTTACTACATACTGTCACTTTGTTACTACAACCTGACACCGAGTTACTACATACTGTCACTGTGTTACTACAACCTGACACCGTGTTACTACATACTGTCATCGTGTTACTACATACTGTCACTGTGTTACTACATACTGTCACATATTGTTACCTTGTTACTACATACTGTCATCGTGTTACGACATACTGTCACCGTGTTACGACATACTGTCACCGTGTTACGACATACTGTCACCGTGTTACGACATACTGTCACATATTGTTACTACATACTGACACTGTGTTACTACATACTGTTACCTTGTTACTACATACTGTCACTGTGTTACTACAGCCTGACACCGTGTTACTACATACTGTCACATATTGTTACCTTGTTACTACATACTGACACTGTGTTACGACATACTGTCATCGTGTTACGACATACTGTCACTGTGTTACTACATACTGTCATCGTGTTACTACATACTGTCATCGTGTTACTACATACTGTCATCGTGTTACTACATACTGACACCATGTTACGACATACTGACACCGTGTTACGACATACTGTCATCGTGTTGTGACATACTGTCATCGTGTTGTAAAACTACATACTGACACCGTGTTACTACATACTGTCCTCGTGTTACTACATACTGTCACTGTGTTACTACAACCTGACACCGTGTTACTACATACTGTCATCGTGTTACTACATACTGTCACTGTGTTACTACATACTGTCACATATTGTTACCTTGTTACTACATACTGTCACCGTGTTACGACATACTGTCACCGTGTTACGACATACTGTCACCGTGTTACGACATACTGTCACCGTGTTACGACATACTGTCATCGTGTTACGACATACTGTCATCGTGTTACGACATACTGTCACATATTGTTACTACATACTGACACTGTGTTACTACATACTGTCATCGTGTTACTACATACTGTCACTGTGATACTACAGCCTGACACCGTGTTACTACATACTGTCACATATTGTTACCTTGTTACTACATACTGACACTGTGTTACGACATACTGTCATCGTGTTACGACATACTGTCACATACTGTTACCTTGTTACTACATACTGTCACATACTGTTACCTTGTTACTACATACTGTCACTGTGTTACTACATACTGTCACATATTGTTACCTTGTTACTACATACTGACACTGTGTTACTACAACCTGACACCGTATTACTACATACTGTCACATATTGTTACCTTGTTACTACATACTGACACTGTGTTACGACATACTGTCATCGTGTTACGACATACTGTCACTGTGTTACTACAGCCTGACACCGTGTTACTACATACTGTCACATATTGTTACCTTGTTACTACATACTGACACTGTGTTACGACATACTGTCATCGTGTTACGACATACTGTCACCGTGTTACGACATACTGTCACCGTGTTACGACATACTGTCACCGTGTTACGACATACTGTCACCGTGTTATGACATACTGTCACCGTGTTACTACATACTGTCACTGTGTTACTACATACTGTCACATATTGTTACCTTGTTACTACATACTGACACTGTGTTACTACATACTGTCACTGTGTTACTACAACATGACACAGTGCTACGACATACTGTCACTGTGTTACTACATACTGTCACATACTGTTACCTTATTACTACATACTGTCACTGTGTTACTACAAGATGACACCGTGTTACTACATACTGTCATCGTGTTACTACATACTGTCACATACTGTTACATACTGTTGCCTTGTTACTACATACTGTCACTGTGTTACTACATACTGTCACATATTTTTACCTTGTTACTACATACTGACACTGTGTTACTACAGCCTGACACCGTGTTACTACATACTGTCACATATTTTTACCTTGTTACTACATACTGTCACTGTGTTACTACATACTGTCACATACTGTTACATACTGTTACCTTGTTACTACATACTGTCACTGTGTTACTACATACTGTCACATATTTTTACCTTGTTACTACATACTGACACTGTGTTACTACATACTGTCACCGTGTTACGACATACTGTCACTGTGTTACTACATACTGTCACATACTGTTACCTTGTTACTACATACTGTCACTGTGTTACTACATACTGTCATCGTGTTACTACATACTGTCACTGTGTTACTACATACTGTCACATACTGTTACCTTGTTACTACATACTGTCACTGTGTTACTACATACTGTCATCGTGTTACTACATACTGTCATCGTGTTACTACATACTGACACCGTGTTACGACATACTGTCATCGTGTTGTAAAACTACATACTGACACCGTGTTACTACATACTGTCATCGTGTTACTACATACTGTCACTGTGTTACTACAACCTGACACCGTGTTACTACATACTGTCATCGTGTTACTACATACTGTCATCGTGTTACTACATACTGTCACATATTGTTACCTTGTTACTACATACTGTCATCGTGTTACGACATACTGTCATCGTGTTACGACATACTGTCACCGTGTTACGACATACTGTCACCGTGTTACGACATACTGTCACCGTGTTACGACATACTGTCATCGTGTTACTACATACTGTCACTGTGTTACTACAGCCTGACACCGTGTTACTACATACTGTCACATACTGTTACCTTGTTACTACATACTGTCACTGTGTTACTACATACTGTCATCGTGTTACTACATACTGTCACTGTGTTACTACATACTGTCACTGTGTTACTACATACTGTCACTGTGTTACTACATACTGTCACATACTGTTACCTTGTTACTACATACTGTCACTGTGTTACTACATACTGTCACATATTGTTACCACATACTGACACTGTGTTACTACATACTGTCACTGTGTTACTACAACATGACACAGTGTTACGACATACTGTCACTGTGTTACTACATACTGTCACATACTGTTACCTTGTTACTACATACTGTCACTGTGTTACTACATACTGTCATCATGTTACTACATACTGTCACATACTGTTACATACTGTTGCCTTGTTACTACATACTGTCACTGTGTTACTACATACTGTCACATATTTTTACCTTGTTACTACATACTGACACTGTGTTACTACATACTGTCACATATTTTTACCTTGTTATTACATACTGTCACATACTGTTACATACTGTTACCTTGTTACTACATACTGTCACTGTGTTACTACATACTGTCACATACTGTTACCTTGTTACTACATACTGTCACTGTGTTACTACATACTGTCACATATTTTTACCTTGTTACTACATACTGACACTGTGTTACGACATACTGTCACATACTGTTACCTTGTTACTACATACTGTCACCGTGTTACGACATACTGTCACATACTGTTACCTTGTTACTACATACTGTCACTGTGTGACTACATACTGTCATCGTGTTACTACATACTGTCACTGTGTTACTACATACTGTCACATACTGTTACCTTGTTACTACATACTGACACTGTTACTACATACTGTCATCGTGTTACTACATACTGTCATCGTGTTACGACATACTGTCATCGTGTTGTAAAACTACATACTGACACCGTGTTACTACATACTGTCATCGTGTTACTACATACTGTCACTGTGTTACTACAACCTGACACCGTGTTACTACATACTGTCATCGTGTTACTACATACTGTCACATACTGTTACCTTGTTACTACATACTGACACTGTGTTACGACATACTGTCATCGTGTTACGACATACTGTCATCGTGTTACGACATACTGTCACCGTGTTACGACATACTGTCACCGTGTTACGACATACTGTCACTGTGTTACGACATACTGTCACATATTGTTACTACATACTGACACTGTGTTACTACATACTGTCATCGTGTTACTACATACTGTCACTGTGTTACTACAGCCTGACACTGTGTTACTACATACTGTCACATATTGTTACCTTGTTACTACATACTGACACTGTGTTACGACATACTGTCATCGTGTTACGACATACTGTCACATACTGTTACCTTGTTACTACATACTGTCACATACTGTTACCTTGTTACTACATACTGTCACTGTGTAATTACATACTGTCACATATTGTTACCTTGTTACTACATACTGACACTGTGTTACGACATACTGTCATCGTGTTACGACATACTGTCACTGTGTTACTACAGCCTGACACAGTGTTACTACATACTGTCACATATTGTTACCTTGTTACTACATACTGACACTGTGTTACGACATACTGTCATCGTGTTACGACATACTGTCACCGTGTTTCGACATACTGTCATCGTGTTACGACATACTGTCATCGTGTTACGACATACTGTCATCGTGTTACGACATACTGTCACTGTGTTACGACATACTGTCACATATTGTTACCTTGTTACTACATACTGACACTGTGTTACTACATACTGTCATCGTGTTACTACATACTGTCACATACTGTTACCTTGTTACTACATACTGTCACATACTGTTACCTTGTTACTACATACTGTCACTGTGTTACTACATACTGTCACATACTGTTACCTTGTTACTACATACTGTCACATACTGTTACCTTGTTACTACATACTGACACTGTGTTACGACATACTGTCATCGTGTTACTACATACTGTCACATATTGTTACCTTGTTACTACATACTAACACTGTGTTACGACATACTGTCATCGTGTTACGACATACTGTCACCGTGTTACGACATACTGTCACCGTGTTACGACATACTGTCACCGTGTTACGACATACTGTCACTGTTACTACATACTGTCACATATTGTTACCTTGTTACTACATACTGACACTGTGTTACTACATACTGTCACTGTGTTACTACAACATGACACCGTGTTACGACATACTGTCACTGTGTTACTACATACTGTCACATACTGTTACCTTGTTACTACAACATGACACCGTGTTACTACATACTGTCACCGTGTTACGACATACTGTCACTGTGTTACTACATACTGTCACTGTGTTACTACATACTGTCACATATTGTTACCTTGTTACTACATACTGACACTGTGTTACTACATACTGTCACTGTGTTACTACAACATGACACCGTGTTACGACATACTGTCACTGTGTTACTACAACATGACACCGTGTTACTACATACTGTCATCGTGTTACTACATACTGTCACATACTGTTACATACTGTTGCCTTGTTACTACATACTGTCACTGTGTTACTACATACTGTCACATATTTTTACCTTGTTACTACATACTGTCACTGTGTTACTACATACTGTCACATACTGTTACCTTGTTACTACATACTGTCACTGTGTTACTACATACTGTCACATATTTTTACCTTGTTACTACATACTGTCACTGTGTTACTACAACCTGACACCGTGTTACTACATACTGTCATCGTGTTACTACATGCTGTCACCGCCATGTTACTACATACTGTCACATACTGTTACCTTGTTACTACATACTGTCACCGCGTTACTACATACTGTCATCGACTGACTGCAGGAAAAGCTGCACCTCAGATCCGGGCTACACGGGAACTAGCCACGGATGGACAGGAATCTGTGGGGGAGAGTATTTTCCTATGCACACTAGGTTTCCTGTATGAAGACTGTTGAAATAAACCGTAGCTACTAAAACATTCTGGTTGTGTAGAAAATGAGAGATATGGTAAGAACTTACCTTTGTCATCTCTCTTTCTTCGAAGTCCATAGGGTCCACAGGGAGACCTTGGGGTTTAGGTGATCCAAGGACATCCTGGCACCACGCAGTTAATTTTTTTCTCCCATGATGCACTGGCCCTCTCGCTATACCCCGCCCCAAGGCCAGAGGAACCTCAGTTCGTAACAAGCCAAAGGCCGGAGGAGGATAAAAGAGAGAAGGAAGTCTGGAACACTCAAGAATCACATTCTCACGTATAAGTAGATGGAAAAACCGGTGAGCGAAGCCCATCTGAAGCACAAGTACGTCAGGGTGGGTGCCCTGTGGACCCTATGGACTTCGAAGAAAGAGATAAAAGGTAAGTTCTTACCATATCTAATTTTTTTCTTCAGGGTCCATAGGCTCCACAGGGAGACCTTGGGGATGTCCCAAAGCAGTCCTTCAAGGGTGGGAATGCTCCTGTTCGGCAGGAGAATACAGCGCCTGAAGGAAGCATCCTGAGAAGCAAATGTATTAAATGCATATAACCTTTAAAGACCATGTGGCCACCTTACAAAGCTGTACAGCCAAGGCGCCACGGCGAGCTGCCCACGATGGACCCACAGACCGAGTAGAATGAGCAGTAACAGAAGGTGTTCAGGAAGGCCCTCCTGAGTATAAGCCTCAGATATCGTCATACGAATTCACCTAGCTAATGTCTGTTTATTGGCTGACCATCCCTTCTTGGGAAAACCGTAGAGGACAAACAAGGAGTCTGATTTCCAAAGGGAACTGGTACAGTCCACATAAGTCCTGAGAGCACATACCACCTCAAATGAGGCCTCACATGCTGAGAGGTCTGGGGATTGAAAGGCCGGAACAATAATTTCCACATTGATGTGGAAAGTAGAGACCACCTTAGCAAGAAACCCAGGGCGAGGCCGAAGCACTGCCCTGTCCTGGTGATAAATCAGAAATGGGGAAGGAAAGTAAAGCACCTCGAAGTCTGAGACACGTCTGACCGAAGTAGCGGCCAGAACAAAAACATTCATAGGTGTCAACCACTTAGGCCAGTGGTTCAAATGGAGGGCTCTGGAGAGCCTTAAGGACAACAGCCAAATCCCAAGGAGCCACAGGAGGGACAAAGGGAGGCTGAATCCCTGAATCCGCAGGACACCCTGCAGGAAAGTACAAATGTCCAGTAAAGGAGAAATCCTACGTTGAAACCAAACTGATAGAGCCGAAACATGCACCTTCAGTGAGGCTAAGCGGAGACCAAGGTTCAAACCCGCTTGATGGAAAGCAAAAATTTTAGGTATCCGAAATACCAGAGGGTCATAACCCCTGGGACGACACCACTGAATAGAAGTATTCCACACTTGGTGATATATACGAGCATGGTTTACGGGCTCTGAGCATGGTACTGACCACAGAGCTGGAAAAACCTTTGGGCCTTAAGAGGTAAGTCTCAAGAGCCACGCCGGCAAAGACAGACGATCCAGGTCCGGGTAAAGGCAAGGACCCTGAGACAACAGGTCCAGATGTTGAGGCAACAGCAATGGAGTGTCGATGGAGAGACTCAGAAGATCTGAGTACCGATGTCTTCTGGGCCATGCTGGAGCCACCAGCAGAACCATTCCTCCCTCTTGCTTGAACCTTCGAATGACCCAAAGAAGAAGGGAGACTGGAGGAGACAGGTACGCAAACTGGAAGGTCTACTTTACTGACAGAGTGTCAACCAGGACTGTCCCGGCATCTCTTGTCCTGGACTCGTAACTTGGCAGCTTGTGGTTGAGTCTGGAGGCCATGAGGTCCACTTCTGAAAGGCCCCACTTGTCCACTAGGAGTTGAAACATCTCTTGTAGAAGAGACCATTCCCCTGGATGCACGTTGTGACGGCTGAGGAAGTCTGCTTCCCAATTTAGGACCCCCGGAATGAACACTGCCGATATTGGCTGGGAGATGGGTCTGCCCATTGTAGAATGCGTGACACCTCTGTCATCGCCACCTGACTTCGAGTTCCTCCCTGATGATTGATGTAAGCCACTGTCGTGGTGTTGTCCAAACAAGATCTTACCATTGTAGGGTAGACACTCTAATCCTTTCTTAGAGTCCACGTACACTCTCCAAGAGCGCAGCCACAAGGAGCGGCGAGCTGACATTGCAGCAGCCGAAATCCTAGAGGATAAGAGGGTGACATCCAAAGCAGTCTCGTTGATATATGTAGCTGACTCACGGAGGTTACCCACCAGAGCCACTTGATCTGTGGTAGTATCTGACGGAAAAGACTCCTCTAAGGAATCTGCCCAGAACTCCATAGCCTTGGCCACCCAGGAGTTAGCAATCGCTGGCCTGCGACCGCCCCTGAAAGAGAAACATTGACTTTAACCACACCTCTACCTTCCTATCCATGGTATCCTTTAGGGATGAAATGAACGGCATAGGCAGAGTAGCACTTTTTGATTAAGCGCATCACATGAGTCCACCACAGGCGGTGATTCCCATTTAGTACAATGTTCCTCAGGAAAAGGATAGGCATAAGCCAGGCGTCTCTGAGGCTGATATCGCTTCCCAGGCGATTTCCACGCCACTTCCATGTGCTCCACTAGCTGGTCAGATAAAGGAAATACTGCTGAAATAGTTTCTTTGAACAGTGCATGTTTGGACCGGGGAGCTGGCGGTTCGCATATTCCTCAGTCTGAAAGGGCTCAGAGTCACCCGGTATCAGGGTCATCGTCATCATATTGTAGATTGGGACGACAGCATAGACCTTTTGGCCGGTCTAAGGGGTGTATCCCCCTGCAGCATAGCCTGGAGGGTAACAGAGGTATCTGCACCGTAGTAGACAGTGTATCTACCCATGGAGGAGGCACAGATTGAACCTGCATGGGTGAAATCTGTAAAGGCAGGCCCTGTGAGGGCATAATCACCTGCTGTGTGAACCCCATCTGGGGAAACACAGAGGGTGCAGCCCACCGCCCCACCATGGTTCTCAATGCCCGAGCAAAGCATGCCCACGGAGGCTCCAGTGAAGTTACTGGGACCACAGAAGGACCTGGAGGATTATAACACCTCACACATAATCCCTCTGAGCAGGGCCGTAGCTAGGGTAGTGCGGCCAAAGCCATCGCACAGGGCACCACAGGGCAGGGGGCGCTGTTTGGGCCTGTCAAATTTCTGGTTATTATCATTCTCACTTGTAGCTTCCTCTTATTTTATCCCCAGCATCTCCTGGCCTCCCCTATCTCTTCCCTGGCCCTTCCCCATGAGGCCATGGCCCTCTCTCAGGTGCACTATATTATGTCCCTATTTATCCCCAGCATCTCCTGGCCTCCCCTATCTCTTCCCTGACCCTTCCCCATGAGGCCATGGTCCTCTCTCAGGTGCACTATATTATGTCCCTATTTATCCCCAGCATCTCCTGGCCTCCCCTATCTCTTCCCTGGCCCTTCCCCATGTGGCCATGGCCCTCTCTCAGGTGCACTATATTATGTCCCTATTTATCCCCAGCATCTCCTGGCCTCCCCTATCTCTTCCCTGGCCCTTCCCCATGAGGCCATGGCCCTCTCTCAGGTGCACTATATTATGTCCCTATTTATCCCCAGAATCTCCTGGCCTCCCCTATCTCTTCCCTGGCCCTTCCCCATGAGGCCATGGCCCTCTCTCAGGTGCGCTATATTATGTCCCTATTTATCCCCAGCATCTCCTGGCCTCCCCTATCTCTTCCCTGGCCCTTCCCCATGAGGCCATGGCCCTCTCTCAGGTGTGCTATATTATGTCCCTATTTATCCCCAGCATCTCCTGGCCTCCCCTATCTCTTCCCTGGCCCTTCCCCATGAGGCCATGGCCCTCTCTCAGGTGTGCTATATTATGTCCATATTTATCCCCAGCATCTCCTGGCCTCCCCTCTCTCTTCCCTGGCCCTTCCCCATGAGGCCATGGCCCTCTCTCAGGTGCCCTATATTATGTCCCTATTTATCCCCAGCATCTCCTGGCCTCCCCTATCTCTTCCCTGACCCTTCCCCATGAGGCCATGGCCCTCTCTCAGGTGCACTATATTATGTCCCTATTTATCCCCAGCATCTCCTGGCCTCCCCTATCTCTTCCCTGGCCCTTCCCTATGAGGCCATGGCCCTTTTTTGGGTGCATTATGTCCCTTAGAAAAATGAGGGTGCCAATGCTCTTTCTGGCACAGGGCATATATATATAATGTGAGGCATAATAGACCCCCTGACAACACTTGTACTGTAAGGGCTCAGAGAGAGAAGAGGTATAGTAGTTATACTGTCTGACAGAATGAGTAAGATACACAGACAGCGCTACATACAGTCACATACAATGCAGAATAACAGCCGCACAATGGCGCTACACATCAACTACCCAGACTAAGGCCCTCATTCAGACCCGCTCGCAAGTGGGTCGATGTTGAGGCACTGTGCACGCGCCGCGTGTGCCGTGCGCGTACACAAGCTCCAGAGCGAGTGAGAAATTCACTCGCTCCGAGGCTTGCTACAAACGGGGCAGCTGTTGATGTTGATCGACAGCTCGCCCCATTTTGTGGGCGGGGAGGGGGAGTGGCTGGACAAACTGAGGCGTTCCTGAAGTAACGCCTGCCGTTTGGGGGCGGCACCACTGACATCACCAGTGATTCAGTAGTGAGCTTCTGGCTCTATTAGTAGACAAGACTCTACCACAAGGGACTCGTCGCAGGCCCTGATGGTCGCGATGGTCGCCTGGCCGCTCGCTAAAGCTGTGGGTGGTAACCCACAGCTTAGTGGGCGGGCAGGAGGCCGGCTTTTTAAAAAAAAGTATCCGCCCTCATTCAGAGCGAGCGCTTGCTTTTTGCGAGCGGCTCTGAATGAGGGCCTAAGTGTCTGCTAGGATACAGCGCTACATACGCTGACAGGAGGAGAGGTATGCAAGGGGACCCAGGCTCCGCAGGGAGAAAATATGGCCGTCAGAGACCTCAGAGGGGGCGTTTCCATGGCAGTAGTGTTGCGGCAGCTCAGCCAGACTGCAGTGGAAAGGCGCGCTGTGCAGCGGGGAGGAGCCGGCTGTAAACGGAGAAGGCTGCCTCCCCTGGCCGGTGTTTAACCCCCGGGGTGCTGGAAGCGCAATTTCCTCATATTCTGCGCTCCAGATATTGTCCTCCAGTAGAAAAAACTTCTAGAAATCTTCAGGGGCTGTTTGACACAACCCCACTGCGTTACAGCGACTCTGGCCGGGTACCAAACGAAACTGAGGAGCCTCTGGCCCGGGGCTGGGTATCGGGAGAGGCCCAGTGCATACTGGGAGAAAAAAAATTAACTGCGTGGTGCCCGGATGTCCTTTGCATCACCTAAACCCTAAGGTCTCCCTGTGGAGCCTATGGACCCTGAAGAAGACATGGAGCCTAACGTTAAATGAGCACATTTAATAAGAGGAATAATAACGTTTGCATATTGTATTCACACAGATACCATGATGTAGGGAGTAGTGTCTTATCTAGGTGTACAAATGGCTGATATTTACCAAATGTAGCATCTTCCCATAGATCATAATCTAAATACCTGTGTGTAACATGTATGTTCCATGGACCTGTGTGTAACATGTATGTTCCATGGACCTGTGTGTAACATGTACAGTATGTTCCATGGACCTGTGTGTAACATGTATATTCCATGGACCTGTGTGTAACGTGTGTTCCATGGACCTGTGTGTAACGTGTATGTTCCATGGACCTGTGTGTAACGTGTATGTTCCATGGACCTGTGTGTAACAGGTACAGTATGTTCCATGGACCTGTGTGTAACAGGTACAGTATGTTCCATGGACCTGTGTGTAACATGTATGTTCCATGGAGCTGTGCATAACATGTATGTTCCATGGACCTGTGTGTAACATGTACCGTATGTTCCATGGACCTGTGTGTAACATGTACCGTATGTTCCATGGACCTGTGTGTAACATGTACAGTATATGTTCCATGGATCTGTATATGACATGTGTGTTCCATGGACCTGTGTGTGACATGTACCGTATGTTCCATGGACCTATGTGTAACATGTACCGTATGTTCCATGGACCTGTGTGTAACATGTACCGTATGGTCCATGGACCTGTGTGTAACATGTACAGTATATGTTCCATGGATCTGTATATGACATGTGTGTTCCATGGACCTGTGTGTGACATGTACCGTATGTTCCATGGACCTATGTGTAACATGTACCGTATGTTCCATGGACCTGTGTGTAACATGTACAGTATGTTCCATGGACCTGTGTATGACATGTACAGTATGTTCCATGGACCTGTGTATGACATGTATGTTCCATGGATCTGTGTGTGACATGTATGTTCCATGGACCCGTGTGTTACAGGCGAGTGGTATGAGGGATCACGGTTACCTCTTTGCAGCCACGGAGGTCCCAGGTACTGTTAGGGTCCTGTGTCTGTATGGGGACAGAGGGGGCTTATCTGTGCCCACATGTCCTAGAGCATCTGTGGTGCTGCCGGAGTCCACGTCCTCGATGCTGACCGCAGGGTGACAGAGGGACATCACATCTAGGAAGAAGGAGAAGTGTATATACAGTAGGTGGGTGACATTGCAGTCATGGCTGAGATGGAGCTGGTGAGAGCGGGGGCAGTGCCAGGGATGACGGACATCATTGATTCATCTTTCTGTTGTATGTATGAGTATATAGTATATATAATGCGGGAATTCTGTGCCACCAGGCTAAGCCCCCATAACGTGGGAATTCTGTGCCACCAGACCAAGCCCCCATAACGCGGAAATTCTGTGCCACCAGACCAAGCCCCCATAACGTGGGAATTCTGTGCCACCAGACCAAGCCCCCATAACGTGGGAATTCTGTGCCACCAGACCAAGCCCCCATAACGCGGGAATTCTGTGCCACCAGACCAAGCCCCCATAACGCGGGAATTCTGTGCCACCAGACCAAGCCCCCATAACGTGGGAATTCTGTGCCACCAGACCAAGCCCCCATAACGTGGGAATTCTGTGCCACCAGACCAAGCCCCCATAACGTGGGAATTCTGTGCCACCAGACCAAGCCCCCATAACGCGGGAATTCTGTGCCACCAGGCCAAGCCCCCATAATGCGGGAATTCTGTGCCACCAGGCCAAGCCCCCATAATGCGGGAATTCTGTGCCACCAGGTCAAGCCCCCATAACGCCTGAATTCTGTGCCACCAGGCCAAGCCCCCATAACGCGGGAATTCTGTGCCACCAGGCCAAGCCCCCATAACGCGGGAATTCTGTGTACCAGGCCAAGCCCCCATAACGCGGGAATTCTGTGTACCAGGCCAAGCCCCCATAACGCGGGAATTCTGTGTACCAGGCCAAGCCCCCATAACGCGGGAATTCTGTGTACCAGGCCAAGCCCCCATAACGCGGGAATTCTGTGTACCAGGCCAAGCCCCCATAACGCGGGAATTCTGTGTACCAGGCCAAGCCCCCATAACGCGGGAATTCTGTGTACCAGGCCAAGGCCCATCACCGGGAGTAAGACTGACAGGAAGGCTGTGGAAGGAAATAAAGGATTTGGGCAGGAGAGACCGCAAAGTATGGAACTGTACTGCTGCACCCAGGGGTGGGGGCCCTGTGTAGGGGGAAAAGGGTGTAACTTTTTCCACTGCTTTCTCCCTCCATAGGACCCCAACCCATGGGTGCGGCATGGCAGGAATGTGACCCATAATAACATGACACACAGCTAGGAAGCCACCAGGACGGTAGAAGGGGAATAAAGCATCTACCTAATAGTTGGGAGGGTGAGCCAGCGTCGCCCTGGAAGGAGGGGTTCAGCACGCCATCTGTGAGGCTCAGAGGGAGAGAAGGGGGTCGGTAGTGGGGTACGTTAGGAAGGTCATCTAAAGCTTCTGGAAAGGCAGCTTGAGAACGGCGCCCATCTCCAGCCCCCGAAGGAACCAGCCGCGACATTTCTACACCTGCACTGTGACGGAACATGACGGCAGGAGCTACAAGGCAAGCAGAGAGCTGGGCCTGGAGCCTAGAGATGGTGCAGAGGGAACAGGTTATAGCAAGAAGAGCTCATACTGATTCCTCATCCATCCGTACAGCACCCATATAGCACCCACACCATCCGTACAGCACCCACACTATCCATACAGCACCCACACCATCCGTACAGCACCCAAATAGCACCCACACTATCCATACAGCACCCACACCATCCGTACAGCACCCATATAGCACCCACACTATCCGTACAGCACCCATATAGCACCCACACTATCCGTACAGCACCAATATAGCACCCACACTATCCGTACAGCACCCACACCATCCGTACAGCACTCATAGCACCCACACCATCCGTACAGCACCCATACAGCACGCATAAAGCACCCACACCATCCGTACAGCACCCACACCATCCGTACAGCACCCACACCATCCGTACAGCACCCACACCATCCGTACAGCACCCATATAGCACCCACACCGTCCGTACAGCACCCATACAGCATGCATAAAGCACCCACACCATCCGTACAGCACTCATAACACCCACACCATCCGTACAGCACCCATATAGCACCCACACCATCCGTACAGCACTCACACCATCTATACAGCACCCATACCATCCGTACAGCACCCATATAGCACCCACACTATCCGTACAGCACCCATATAGCACCCACACCATCCGTACAGCACCCACACCATCCATACAGCACCCATACCATCCGTACAGCACCCATATAGCACACACACCATCCGTACAGCACCCATATAGCAACCACACTATACGTACAGCACCCACACCATCCGTACAGCACCCATATAGCAAACACACCATCCGTACAGCACCCATATAGCACCCACACCATCCGTACAGCACCCATATAGCACCCGCACCATCCGTACAGCAAGCATAAAGCACCCAAGCCACCCATATAGCACCCACACCATCCATACAGCACCCACACCATCCGTACAGCACCCATATAGCACCCACACCATCCGTACAGCACCCATATAGCACCCACACCATCCGTACAGCACCCATATAGCACCCACACCATCCGTACAGCACCCATATAGCACCCACACCATCCGTACAGCTCCCATATAGCACCCGCACCATCCGTACAGCACCCATATAGCACCCGCACCATCCGTGCAGCACCCATATAGCACCCACACCACCATACAGCACCCATATAGCACCCACACCATCCATACAGCACCCACACCATCCGTGCAGCACCCATATAGCACCCACACCATCCGTACAGCACCCATATAGCACCCACACCATCCAAACAGCACCCACACCATCCGTACAGCACCCATATAGCACCCACACCATCCGTACAGCACCCACACCATTTGTACAGCACCCATACAGCACCCGTACCATCCGTACATCACCCACACATCCGTACAGCACCCACACCATCCGTACAGCACCCACACCATCCGTACAGCACCCATATAGCACCCACACCATCCGTACAGCACCCATACAGCACGCATAAAGCACCCACACCATCCGTACAGCACCCATATAGCACCCACACCATCCGTACAGCACCCATATAGCACCCACACTATCCATACAGCACCCATATAGCACCCACACCATCCGTACAGCACCCACACCATCCGTACAGCACCCACACCATCCGTACAGCACCCATATAGCACACACACCATCCGTACAGCACCCAAATAGCAACCACACTATACGTACAGCACCCACACCATCCGTACAGCACCCATATAGCACCCACACCATCCGTACAGCACCCACACCATCCGTACAGCACCCATATAGCACCCGCACCATCCGTACAGCACCCATATAGCACTCATATAGCACCCACACCATCCGTACAGCAAGCATAAAGCACCCAAGCCACCCATATAGCACCCGCACCATCCATACAGCACCCACACCATCCGTACAGTACCCATATAGCACCCACACCATCCGTACAGCACCCATATAGCACCCACACCATCCGTACAGCACCCATATAGCACCCACACCATCCGTACAGCACCCATATAGCACCCACACCATCCGTACAGCACCCATATAGCACCCGCACCATCCGTGCAGCACCCATATAGCACCCACACCACCATACAGCACCCATATAGCACCCACACCATCCAAACAGCACCCACACAATCCGTACAGCACCCATATAGCACCCACACCATCCGTACAGCACCCACACCATCTGTACAGCACCCATACAGCACCCGTACCATCCGTACATCACCCACACCATCCGTACAGCACCAACACCATCCGTACAGCACCCACAGCATCCGTACAGCACCCATATAGCACCCACACCATCTGTACAGCACCCGCACCATCCGTACAGCACCCGTACCATCCGTACAGCACCCGTACCATCCGTACAGCACCCATATAGCACCCACACCATCCGTACAGCACCCATATAGCACCCACACCATCCGTACAGCACCCATATAGCACCCACACTATCCATACAGCACCCACAGCACCCATATAGCACCCACACCATCCATACAGCACCCATATAGCACCCACACCATCCGTACATCACCCACACCATCCATACAGCACCCACACCATCCGTACAGCACCCACACCATCCGTACAGCACGCATATAGCATCCGTACCATCCGTACAGCACCCACACCATCCGTACAGCACCCGCAACATCCGTGCAGCACCCATATAGCACCCACACCATCCGTACAGCACCCATATAGCACCCACACCATCCGTACAGCACCCATACAGCACGCATAAAGCACCCACACCATCCGTACAGCACTCATAACACCCACACCATCCGTACAGCACCCATATAGCACCCACACCATCCGTACAGCACCCACACCATCCAGCACCCATATAGCACCCACACTATCCGTACAGCACCCATATAGCACCCACACCATCCGTACAGCACCCACACCATCCATACAGCACCCACACCATCCGTACAGCACCCATATAGCACACACACCATCCGTACAGCACCCATATAGCAACCACACTAAACGTACAGCACCCATATAGCACCCACACCATCCGTACAGCACCCACACCATCCGTACAGCACCCATATAGCAAACACACCATCCGTACAGCACCCATACCATCTGTACAGCACCCATATAGCACCCGAACCATCCGTACAGCACCCATATAGCACCCATATAGCACCCACACCATCCGTACAGCAAGCATAAAGCACCCAAGCCACCCATATAGCACCCGCACCATCCATACAGCACCCACACCATCCGTACAGCACCCATATAGCACCCACACCATCCGTACAGCACCCATATAGCACCCACACCATCTGTACAGCACCCATATAGCACCCGCACCATCCGTGCAGCACCCATATAGCACCCACACCACCATACAGCACCCATATAGCACCGACACCATCCATACAGCACCCACACCATCCGTGCAGCACCCATATAGCACCCACACCATCCGTACAGCACCCATATAGCACCCACACCATCCGTACAGCACCCACACCATCCGTACAGCACCCACACCATCCGTACAGCACCCACATAGCACCAACACCATCCGTACAGCACCCACAGCATCCGTACAGCACCCATATAGCACCCACACCATCTGTACAGCACCCACACCATCCGTACAGCACCCATATAGCACCCACACCATCCGTACAGCACCCATATAGCACCCACACCATCCGTACAGCACCCATATAGCACCCGCACCATCCGTACAGCACCCATATAGCACCCGCACCATCCGTACAGCACCCATATAGCACCCGCACCATCCGTGCAGCACCCATATAGCACCCACACCACCATACAGCACCCATATAGCACCCACACCATCCATACAGCACCCACACCATCCGTGCAGCACCCATATAGCACCCACACCATCCGTACAGCACCCATATAGCACCCACACCATCCAAACAGCACCCACACCATTTATACAGCACCCATACAGCACCCGTACCATCCGTACATCACCCACACATCCGTACAGCACCCACACCATCCGTACAGCACCCACACCATCCGTACAGCACCCATATAGCACCCACACCATCCGTACAGCACCCATACAGCACGCATAAAGCACCCACACCATCCGTACAGCACCCATATAGCACCCACACCATCCGTACAGCACCCATATAGCACCCACACTATCCATACAGCACCCATATAGCACCCACACCATCCGTACAGCACCCACACCATCCGTACAGCACCCACACCATCCGTACAGCACCCATATAGCACACACACCATCCGTACAGCACCCAAATAGCAACCACACTATACGTACAGCACCCACACCATCCGTACAGCACCCATATAGCACCCACACCATCCGTACAGCACCCACACCATCCGTACAGCACCCATATAGCACCCGCACCATCCGTACAGCACCCATATAGCACTCATATAGCACCCACACCATCCGTACAGCAAGCATAAAGCACCCAAGCCACCCATATAGCACCCGCACCATCCATACAGCACCCACACCATCCGTACAGTACCCATATAGCACCCACACCATCCGTACAGCACCCATATAGCACCCACACCATCCGTACAGCACCCATATAGCACCCACACCATCCGTACAGCACCCATATAGCACCCACACCATCCGTACAGCACCCATATAGCACCCGCACCATCCGTGCAGCACCCATATAGCACCCACACCACCATACAGCACCCATATAGCACCCACACCATCCAAACAGCACCCACACAATCCGTACAGCACCCATATAGCACCCACACCATCCGTACAGCACCCACACCATCTGTACAGCACCCATACAGCACCCGTACCATCCGTACATCACCCACACCATCCGTACAGCACCAACACCATCCGTACAGCACCCACAGCATCCGTACAGCACCCATATAGCACCCACACCATCTGTACAGCACCCGCACCATCCGTACAGCACCCGTACCATCCGTACAGCACCCACACATCCGTACAGCACCCATATAGCACCCACACCATCCGTACAGCACCCATATAGCACCCACACCATCCGTACAGCACCCATATAGCACCCACACTATCCATACAGCACCCACAGCACCCATATAGCACCCACACCATCCATACAGCACCCATATAGCACCCACACCATCCGTACATCACCCACACCATCCATACAGCACCCACACCATCCGTACAGCACCCACACCATCCGTACAGCACGCATATAGCACCCGTACCATCCGTACAGCACCCACACCATCCGTACAGCACCCGCAACATCCGTGCAGCACCCATATAGCACCCACACCATCCGTACAGCACCCATATAGCACCCACACCATCCGTACAGCACCCATACAGCACGCATAAAGCACCCACACCATCCGTACAGCACTCATAACACCCACACCATCCGTACAGCACCCATATAGCACCCATACCATCCGTACAGCACCCACACCATCCAGCACCCATATAGCACCCACACTATCCGTACAGCACCCATATAGCACCCACACCATCCGTACAGCACCCACACCATCCATACAGCACCCACACCATCCGTACAGCACCCATATAGCACACACACCATCCGTACAGCACCCATATAGCAACCACACTAAACGTACAGCACCCATATAGCACCCACACCATCCGTACAGCACCCACACCATCCATACAGCACCCATATAGCAAACACACCATCCGTACAGCACCCATACCATCTGTACAGCACCCATATAGCACCCGAACCATCCGTACAGCACCCATATAGCACCCATATAGCACCCACACCATCCGTACAGCAAGCATAAAGCACCCAAGCCACCCATATAGCACCCGCACCATCCATACAGCACCCACACCATCCGTACAGCACCCATATAGCACCCACACCATCCGTACAGCACCCATATAGCACCCACACCATCCGTACAGCGCCCATATAGCACCCACACCATCTGTACAGCACCCATATAGCACCCGCACCATCCGTGCAGCACCCATATAGCACCCACACCACCATACAGCACCCATATAGCACCGACACCATCCATACAGCACCCACACCATCCGTGCAGCACCCATATAGCACCCACACCATCCGTACAGCACCCATATAGCACCCACACCATCCAAACAGCACCCACACCA
Source organism: Taudactylus pleione (assembly GCA_031769625.1). Lineage (NCBI taxonomy): Eukaryota > Metazoa > Chordata > Amphibia > Anura > Myobatrachidae > Taudactylus > Taudactylus pleione. Next base: position 410,732 of record JAUIMM010000525.1, on the reverse strand, counting down.
TCCGTACAGCACCCACACCATCCGTACAGCACCCACACCATCCGTACAGCACCCACACCATCCGTACAGCACCCACATAGCACCAACACCATCCGTACAGCACCCACAGCATCCGTACAGCACCCATATAGCACCCACACCATCTGTACAGCACCCGCACCATCCGTACAGCACCCGTACCATCCGTACAGCACCCACACATCCGTACAGCACCCACACATCCGTACAGCACCCATATAGCACCCACACCATCCGTACAGCACCCATATAGCACCCACACCATCCGTACAGCACCCACACCATCCGTACAGCACCCATATAGCACCCACACCATCCGTACAGCACCCATACAGCACCCACACCATCCGTATAGCACCCATATAGCACCCACACCATCCGTGCAGCACCCATATAGCACCCACACCATCCGTACAGCACCCATATAGCACCCACACCATCCGTACAGCACCCACACCATCCGTACAGCACCCACACCATCCGTACAGCACCCACACCATCCGTACAGCACCCACACAGCACCCACACCATCCATACAGCACCCACACCATCCGTACAGCACCCATATAGCACCCACACCATCTGTACAGCACCCACACCATCCGTACAGCACCCATATAGCACCCACACCATCCATACAGCACCCACACTATCCATACAGCACCCACACCATCCATACAGCACCCATATAGCACCCACACCATCCGTACTGCACCCATATAGCACCCACACCATCCGTACAGCACCCATATAGCACCCGCACCATCCGTACAGCACCCGTACCATCCATACAGCACGCATAAAGCACCCATATAGCACCCACACTACCGTACAGCACCCATATAGCACCCACACCATCCATACAGCACCCATATAGCACCCACACCATCTGTGCAGCACCCATATAGCACCCACACCATCCGTACAGCACCCACACCATCCGTACACCACCCACATAGCACCCACACCATCCGTACAGCAACCGCACCATCCGTACAGCACCCACACCATCCGTACAGCACCCATATAGCACCCACACCATCCGTACAGCACCCACACCATCCATACAGCACCCATATAGCACCCACACCATCCGTACAGCACCCACACCATCCGTACAGCACCCACACCATCCGTACAGCACCCATATAGCACCCACACCATCCGTACAGCACCCACACCATCCGTACAGCACCCATATAGCAAACACACCATCCGTACAGCACCCGCACCATCCGTACAGCACCCATATAGCACCCACACCATCCGTACAGCACCCATATAGCACCCACACCATCCGTACAGCACCCGCACCATCCGTACAGCACCCGCACCATCCGTACAGCACCCGCACCATCCGTACAGCACCCATATAGCACCCACACCATCCGTACAGCACCCATATAGCACCCACACCATCCGTACAGCACCCATATAGCACCCACACTATCCATACAGCACCCACAGCACCCATATAGCACCCACACCATCCATACAGCACCCATATAGCACCCGCACCATCCGTACAGCACCCGCACCATCCGTACAGCACCCGCACCATCCGTACAGCACCCGCACCATCCGTACAGCACCCGCACCATCCGTACAGCACCCGCACCATCCGTACAGCACCCGCACCATCCGTACAGCACCCATATAGCACCCGCACCATCCGTACAGCACCTGTACCACATCTGCCTCTCACTCCATCCCCATTCTCAGGACAGGGTCTGACCACTAGGATCTCCCTGCAATGTGCAGCCTGCGGCAGAATGACCCACAGCGGCCTGGGCTCCTGCACCATAAGGGGACCCAGCCTGGTCAGCACACAGCGCCACCTGCGGAGAGGGGAGAGCATCCCTGGTGTCACCAGCTACAGCCATAGGGAGCCGTCTATTGTCCCGCCCCCTCGCTCCTGCCACAGCTGTGCAGCCAATGTGTGCAGAGGGCTCTGTAGGAGAATAGCCAGAGACACACAGCAATGTTCCACCCAATCAGAGTGCGGCCCGGCTAGGATCTAGTTCTCTCCCCGAGTTATCCTGTTGGATTATTCAGGAGGGAGAACAAGACGATTTCATATGGAGTCAGGGGAGAGACCAGGCGCAGAGACCAGGCGGAGAGAACAGGGATTTGGGTATTAATTTCACATAAATGAGTCAGACATTCCTTACTATTAGGCACGTGTGTGCTACCAGCAGTTCATGGCTGCTAGGGCTTGCTGAGACTTCTAGTTCCACAAACATAATGTTGCAATGAAATGGAGGTGATTCTCCTGGGGTGAATTCCGAGGTGCCATGCTGGGTGTTGTCGCTGTTACATGGCCTGGCATAGGCTGGTGCCGGCTGCTCTTATGGGGGACATTAGCGGTAACTGGGTCAGGCTACAGTATGTCGGGGAGCCCCCCACGTCCCATCTGGAGATGCGGCCTATGCTATAAATAATGGGGACACGCCTCGTGCACTGACAGCATTACACACGCCCCCCAATGTGAACGGACCACACCCCATTCTGTGGAGGGGCTCTATATGTACAGGCTAATAACAATATTACATATCAGATATAGCTAAAGTGGGTCCTGTTATATCACTGACCACAGACCTGACACACGCACATACATACATACACGCGCACACACATGCACATACATACATACACGCGCACACACATGCACATACATACACGCACATACATACACACACACGCACGCACATACACACACTTACATACACACATACTGTACATACATACACACACGCACATACACACGCATACATACACATGCGCATACTGTACATACACACACACACATACATACACACGGGCACACACACACACAGACATACACACACACACATACTGTACATACACACACGCACATACATACACATACACACACACATACTGTACACATACACACGGGCACACACACACATATATATATATATATATATACATACTGTACATACACACACGCGCACATACATACACACGCACATACACATTCATACACACATACTGTACATACATAGACATACATAGACATACATACACACATATACATACATACTGTACACACACACAAAGACATACATACACATATATATACACACACATACTGTACATACATACACGTGTAAACATATACATACATAGACATACACACACACAGAGACATACACACAGACATACATACACACATATACATACTGTACACACACAAAGACATACATACACATATATATATATATATATATATATACATACACATACAAACTGTACATACACAAGCGCACACACATACACACACACACATATACACGCGCGCACACACACACTCTCTCTCTCTCTCTTACCAGTTTCTTCAACTAAGAAAACGTCCACTGCTTGTTCCAGAGCCTGGGAAATGAGTGATCAGAGAGTGTTAGTACATGGAAGTGCTACCTCAGGTCTAGTTGTCAGTGTAAAAGCAAAGCTGCACAGTATTTCCCCTACATGTACAAACAAAAATAAATGTATTTGCACCCTATACATTGCAACATGGTTTCTTCCAGGGGCAAATTGTCCTTTCTAGCGTTTTATTATTTGCTCCTAACTCTACTAAGAATCACGTCATTGCCTCCTTCTTCCCTGTTCACTTAGAAGTGAGTGAGACGCGGGATGTAACTTACTCTTTCAGGAATCCCCATACTTCAAACAGTCCCCTTCACATGCCCTTTATGTGCCATCAGACCCCTCCACATGCCCTTTGTGCCATCAGACCCCTTCACATGCCCTTTGTGCCATCAGACCCCTCCACATGCCCTTTATGTTCCATCGGACCCCTCCACATGCCCTTTATGTGCCATCGGACCCCTCCACATGCCCTTTATGTGCCATCGGACCCCTTCACATGCCCTTTATGTTCCATCGGACCCCTTCACATGCCCTTTATGTGCCATCAGACCCCTTTACATGCCCTTTATGTGCCATCAGACCCCTTTACATGCCATGTATGTGCCATCAGACCCTCCACATGCCTCTTATATACCATCAGACCCCTTCACATGCCCTTTGTGCCATCAGACCCCTCCACATGCCCTTTATGTTCCATCGGACCCCTCCACATGCCCTTTATGTGCCATCGGACCCCTTCACATGCCCTTTATGTTCAATCAGACCCCTTCACATGCCCTTTATGTGCCATCGGACCCCTTCACATGCCCTTTGTGCCATCAGACCCCTTCACATGCCCTTTGTGCCATCAGACCCCTCCACATGCCCTTTATGTTCCATCAGACCCCTTCACATGCCCTTTATGTGCCATCAGACCGCTTTACATGCCCTTTATGTGCCATCAGACCCCTTTACATGCCATGTATGTGCCATCAGACCCTCCACATGCCTCTTATATACCATCAGACCCCTTCACATGCCATTTATGTGCCATCAGGCCCCTTCACATGCCATCAGACACCCCACATGCCTCTTATGTGCCATCAGACCCCTCCACATGCCTCTTATGTACCATCAGATCCCTTCACATGCCCCTTATGTGCCATCAGACCCCCCACATGCCATTTATATGCCATCAGACCCCTTCACATGCCATCAGACCCCTCCACATGCCATTTCTGTGCCATTAAACCCCTCCACATGCCCTTTATGTGCCATCAGTACCTTGAACATGCCCCTTATCTGCATCAGACTCTTCAAATTGCCCCTTATGTGCCATCAGACCTCTCCACATGCCCCTTATGTGCTGAGACCCCTACACATGTAATATTGCCTTAGTGTGGTTGACAGCAATCTGAGCACGGGCAGAACTATGGGAGACAATGGAGGCGCCTTCCGCCGGGCTCCAGCTCTGAAGGGGCACCTCCTCCATTGTCCACAACATATTCACCCCACTTAGGGCTGTAACTGTGTACCATCACATGGCATCCCTTTCCGGGCACCTGAGAAGCCCCCATACACTAGTGGAGAGCTCCATGTCAGACCACCAGCTGCTGCCTTCGTCTATCTATAGCCTGTCTGCATGCGAATTGCTACATTACAGTGTCAGCGGCTTTTGGGGGGGGGGGGGGACCAAATTATAACTTGCCTCCGGACATCTGGGATGAAGTTACGCCACTGAATCTGAGCATTTGCACAGATTATAATACATGTATTTCTCCCAGAGAGTATTTATGATTCTTTACGCCCCCATATTGGCGTTCACCTTGGAAGAAGAAATAAGCACGGCGCCCAATCTGTCTCAGCACTGCGGACAGATGGCACATTAAATGGTCAGCTCACCATGAGAAGTACAGAACATCCGAATCTCTTATAGAGGGCACACTCTCTCACCCAGGGCAGCACGATGTCTAGCTGCGGCCCTGCAGAGCGACGCAGACATTGGCGCCATAGCTAGTGTGAGCGCAGGTGACTGAAGTGTCCAGGATCAGACAATACGTATATTATTACCATTTCCGATTCTTATTTGCACATAAAATTATTGTCCTTTCTTTAGAGCCGACATATTACACTGTAGAGTGAGGGGACTATGAAACACATAAATAACACATAGACATGAAGGTAAAATGACAATTAATATATAGTAAAGGTGATGTGGAAGCTCAGGTTAGAATAGAACGTGGCATCATGAATAAATACAGTGCGTTACGTCTGGGACGTGGCGCAGGTTCCAGTACAGTCTATCATTATGTAGCCCTAAAACACTGCAAAGTCTGCAGACAGAAAGAGGGGGTATGGGATCTATACCCACCAATGCAGGCTGTGAGAGGGTATGGGATCTATAACCCCCAATGCAGGCTGTGAGAGGGTATGGGATCTATACCCACCAATGCAGGCTGCGAGGGTATGAGATCTATACCCACCAATACAGGCTGTGAGAGGGTATGAGATCTATACCCACCAATGCAGACTGTGAGAGGGTATGGGATCTATACCCAGCAATGCAGGCTGTGAGAGGGTAAGAGATCTATACCCAGCAATGCAGGCTGTGAGAGGGTATGGGATCTATACCCAGCAATGCAGGTTGTGAGAGGGTATGGGATCTATACCCCCCAATGCAGGCTGTGAGAGGGTATGAGATCTATACCCACCAATGCAGGCTGTGAGAGGGTATGAGATCTATACCCACCAATGCAGACAGAGAGGGTATGGGATCTATACCCACCAATGCTGGTTGCGAGAGGGTATGGGATCTATACCCACCAATGCTGGTTGCGAGAGGGTATGGGATCTATACCCACCAATGCTGGTTGCGAGAGGGTATGGGATCTATACCCACCAATGCAGACAGAGAGGGTATGAGATCTATACCCACCAATGCAGACAGAGAGGGTATGTGATCTATACCCACCAATGCAGGCTGTGAGAGGGTATGAGATCTATACCCACCAATGCAGGCTGTGAGAGGGTATGAGATCTATACCCAGCAATGCAGGCTGTGAGAGGGTATGGGATCTATACCCACCAATGCAGGCTGTGAGAGGGTATGGGATCTATACCCACCAATGCAGGCTGTGAGAGGGTATGAGATCTATACCCACCAATGCAGGCTGTGAGAGGGTATGGGATCTATACCCACCAATGCGGGCTGTGAGAGGGTATGGGATCTATACCCACCAATGCAGGCTGAGAGAGAGTATGAGATCTATACCCACCAATGCAGGCTGTGAGAAGGTATGGGATCAATACCCACCAATGCAGACAGAGAGGGTATGGGATCTATACCCACCAATGCTGGTTGCGAGAGGGTATGGGATCTATACCCACCAATGCAGACAGAGAGGGTATGGGATCTATACCCACCAATGCAGGCTGTGAGAGGGTATGAGATCTATACCCAGCAATGCAGGCTGTGAGAGGGTATGGGATCTATACCCACCAATGCAGGCTGTGAGAGGGTATGGGATCTATACCCACCAATGCAGGCTGTGAGGGTATGGGATCTATACCCACCAATGCGGGCTGTGAGAGGGTATGGGATCTATACCCACCAATGCAGGCTGAGAGAGAGTATGAGATCTATACCCACCAATGCAGGCTGTGAGAGGGTATGGGATCTATACCCACCAATGCAGACAGAGAGGGTATGGGATCTATACCCACCAATGCAGGCTGTGAGAGGGTATGGGATCTATACCCACCAATGCAGGCTGTGAGAGGGTATGGGATCTATACCCACCAATGCAGGCTGTGAGAGGGTATGGGATCTATACCCACCAATGCAGGCTGTGAGAGGGTATGGGATCTATACCCACCAATGCAGACAGAGAGGGTATGGGATCTATACCCACCAATGCTGGCTGCGAGAGGGTATAGGATCTATACCCACCAATGCAGACAGAGGGTATGGGATCTATACCCACCAATGCAGACTGTGAGAGGGTATGGGATCTATACCCACCAATGCAGGCTGTGAGAGGGTATGGGATCTATACCCACCAATGCAGGCTGTGAGAGGGTATGAGATCTATACCCACCAATGCAGGCTGTGAGAGGGTATGAGATTTATACCCACCAATGCAGGCGGTGAGAGAGTATGAGATCTATACCCAGCAATGCAGACAGAGAGGGTATGGGATCTATACCCACCAAAGCATGCTGTGAGAGGGTATAGGATCTATACCCACCAATGCAGGCTGTGAGAGGGTATGGGATCTATACCCACCAATGCAGGCTGTGAGAGGTTATGGGATCTATACCCACCAATGCAGGCTGTGAGAGGGTATGAGATCTATACCCACCAATGCAGGCTGTGAGAGGGTATGAGATCTATACCCACCAATGCAGACAGAGAGGGTATGGGATCTATACCCACCAATGCAGGCTGTGAGAGGGTATGAGATCTATACCCACCAATGCAGGCTGTGAGAGGGTATGAGATCTATACCCAGCAATGCAGGCTGTGAGAGGGTATGAGATCTATACCCAGCAATGCAGGCTGTGAGAGGGTATGGGATCTATACCCACCAATGAAGGCTATGAGAGGGTATGAGATCTATACCCACCAATGCAGGCTGTGAGAGGGTATGGGATCTATACCCACCAATGCAGGCTGTGAGAGGGTATGGGATCTATACCCACCAATGCAGGCTGTGAGAGGGTATGGGATCTATACCCACCAATGCAGGCTGTGAGAGGGTATGGGATCTATACCCACCAATGCAGGCTGTGAGAGGTTATGGGATCTATACCCACCAATGCAGGCTGTGAGAGGGTATGAGATCTATACCCACCAATGCAGGCTGTGAGAGGGTATGAGATCTATACCCACCAATGCAGGCTGTGAGAGGGTATGGGATCTATACCCACCAATGCAGGCTGTGAGAGGGTATGGGATCTATACCCACCAATGCAGACAGAGAGCGTATGGGATCTATACCCACCAATGCAGACAGAGAGCGTATGGGATCTATACCCACCAATGCTGGCTGTGAGAGGGTATGGGATCTATACCCACCAATGCAGGCTGTGAGAGGGTATGGGATCTATACCCACCAATGCAGGCTGTGAGAGGGTATGAGATCTATGCCCAGACAGTGAGTGCCACCACACATCAGCTTGTTTTACTGCACAATCTTCACAGATTCCTTTACATTATTCTGTATTACTAGTACCTGTATATAGTGACTGCTCGCCTCTTCTACAGGTTCTGTCGGTGCAAGAACAGAGCTGTCCAGACATTCAGGGGAGCACTGCAGGGTCACCTGGCTGGGGTGTGAGAGACGTCACCAATTACTAATCTGCAGCGCAACTGGGTCCTTCCCCAGCAACCAATACAGACCGATAGAACAATTCCCGATGACAGCTATTAATTCGAATCAACCAGGTGATTTACAATACAAGGCAATGGTGACCCGTCCTCGGTGTGCCTCTGCCTCATCTATTGGTGACCCATCATCTGTGTGCCTCTACCTCATCTATAGGTGACCCGACATCTGCGTGCCTCTGCCTCATCTATAGGTGACCCATCATCTGTGTGCCTCTGCCTTATCTATTGGTGACCCGTAATCTGTTTGCCTCTGCCTCATCTATAGGTGACCCATCATCTGTGTGCCTCTGCCTCATCTATAGGTGACCCATCATCTGTGTGCCTCTGCCTCATTTATAGGTGACCCATCATCTGTGTGCCTCTGCCTCATTTATAGGTGACCCATCATCTGTGTGCCTCTGCTTCATCTACTGGTGACCCATCATCTCTGTGCCTCTGCTTCATCTATTGGTGACCCATCATCTGTGTGCCTCTGCCTCATCTACTGGTAACCCGTCATCTCTGTGCCTCTCCCTCATCTACTGGTAACCCGTCATCTCTGTGCCTCTGCCTCTATCTATTTGCCTCTTCTGACCAGCATAGGGCCATATTACCCACACACAGTAACCGCCCCTCATCCCGCCAGCATAGAGACACGTTTCCCACACACACACACAGTAACTGCCCCTTTTCCTTCCAGCATCATCCAGCGTAGGGACACGTTACCCACACACACAGTAACTTCCCCTCTTCCCTCCAGCATAGGGGGCATATTACACACACACACAGTAACTTCCCCTCTTCCCTCCAGCATAGGGGCATATTACCCACACACACAGTAACTGCCCCTCTTCCCTCCAGCATAGGGGCATATTACCCACACACACAGTAACTGCCCCTCTTCCCTCCAGCATAGGGGCATATTACCCACACCACAGTAACTGCCCCTTTTCCCTCCAGCATAGGGGCATGTTACCATGTGACATACACAGTAACTGCCCCTCTTCCCTCCAGCATAGGGGCATATTACCCACCCACACAGTAACTGCCCCTTTTCCCTCCAGCATAGGGGCATGTTACCATGTGACAAACAGTAACTGCCCCTTTTCCCTCCAGCATAGGGGCAATTTACCATGTGACATACACAGTAACTGCCCCTCTTCCCTCCAGCATAGGGGCATGTTACCCACACCACAGTAACTGCCCCTTTTCCCTCCAGCATAAGGGCATGTTACCATGTGACATACATAGTAACTGCCCCTCTTCACACCAGCATAGGGGCATATTACCCACCCACACAGTAACTGCCCCTTTTCCCTCCAGCATAGGGGCATGTTACCATGTGACAAACAGTAACTGCCCCTTTTCCCTCCAGCATAGGGGCAATTTACCATGTGACATACACAGTAACTGCCCCTCTTCCCTCCAGCATAGGGGCATGTTACCATGTGACATACACAGTAACTGCCCCTCTTCCCTCCAGCATAGGGGCATGTTACCATGTGACATACACAGTAACTGCCCCTCTTCCCTCCAGCATAGGGGCATGTTACCATGTGACATACACAGTAACTGCCCCTCTTCCCTCCAGCATAGGGGCATGTTACCATGTGACATACACAGTAACTGCCCCTCTTCCCTCCAGCATAGGGGCACGTTACCATGTGACATACACAGTAACTGCCCCTCTTCCATCCAGCATAGGGGCACGTTGCCATGTGACATACACAGTAACTGCCCCTCTTCCCTCCAGCACAGGGGCACGTTACCATGTGACATACACAGTAACTGCCCCTCTTTCCTCCACCATAGTGGCACGTTACCATGTGACATACACAGTAACTGCCCCTCTTCCATCCAGCACAGGGGCACGTTACCATGTGACATACACAGTAACTGCCCCTCTTCCCTACAGCACAGGGGCACGTTGCCATGTGACATACACAGTAACTGCCCCTCTTCCATCCAGCATAGGGGCACGTTACCATGTGACATACACAGTAACTGCCCCTCTTTCCTCCAACATAGTGGCACGTTACCATGTGACATACACAGTAACTGCCCCTCTTCCCGCCAGCAAAGTGGCACGTTGCCATGTGACATACACAGTAACTGCCCCTCTTCCATCCAGCATAGGGGCACGTTACCATGTGACATACACACAGTAACTGCCCCTCTTCCATCCAGCATAGGGGCACGTTGCCATGTGACATACACACAGTAACTGCCCCTCTTCCATCCAGCATAGGGGCACGTTGCCATGTGACATACACACAGTAACTGCCCCTCTTCCATCCAGCATAGGGGCACGTTGCCATGTGACATACACAGTAACTGCCCCTCTTCCCTCCAGCATAGGGGCACGTTACCATGTGACATACACAGTAACTGCCCCTCTTTCTTCCAACATAGGGGCACGTTACCATGTGACATACACAGTAACTGCCCCTCTTCCATCCAGCACAGGGACACGTTGCCATGTGACATACACAGTAACTGCCCCTCTTCCATCCAGCACAGGGACACGTTGCCATGTGACATACACAGTAACTGCCCCTCTTCCCTCCAGCACAGGGGCACGTTACCATGTGACATACACAGTAACTGCCCCTCTTCCCTCCAGCATAGGGGCATGTTGCCATGTGACATACACAGTAACTGCCCCTCTTCCATCCAGCATAGGGGCATGTTACCATGTGACATACACACAGTAACTGCCCCTCTTCCATCCAGCATAGGGGCATGTTACCATGTGACATACACAGTAACTGCCCCTCTTCCCTCCAGCACAGGGGCACGTTACCATGTGACATACACAGTAACTGCCCCTCTTCCCTCCAGCACAGGGGCACGTTACCATGTGACATACACAGTAACTGCCCCTCTTCCCTCCAGCATAGAGGCACGTTGCCATGTGACATACACAGTAACTGCCCCTCTTCCCTCCAGCATAGAGGCACGTTGCCATGTGACATACACAGTAACTGCCCCTCTTCCCTCCAGCATAGGGGCACGTTGCCATGTGACATACACAGTAACTGCCCCTCTTCCCTCCAGCATAGGGGCACGTTGCCATGTGACATACACAGTAACTGCCCCTCTTCCCTCCAGCATAGGGGCACGTTGCTATGTGACATACACCATTACTGTACATACAGGGGATGGAGCGATCCTGTGTAATAAGCTGCACATTGCTCACATGCAGTCAGTCTCTCACACTAATAGATATATATATATAAATAAAACTCATACAGAGTTAGGACGACAATCCCTGAACACATTACAGCCCCCATAGTGGCATCATGGCACCTACTTGGCTTAGAGGGGGCTGCACAGCACATGGTCTCCTCTGGGGCCCCCCGGACCTCTCATCTCCATCTGAGCTAATGAGAGTTATAGCTGAGTGATTGCCGGCATTGGATTAATGTTAATCAGCTTCTCCAGGTAACATGATCCTCTCGCACAGGGACTGTCACTAAGGAAAGCTGAGCGGTTGCTAGGGAAGAGCGAGGGTTGCTAAGCGACCATTACCAGGGACCTGAACGTCAGGAGATGATGGGACTTACTGTGTGATTTTGGTTTCCTCCTCACTCTCGCTGTAGTAACAGGACATCTGCAGCCTGATAGGGAGACAGAGGGTATATTCCATATATTACCATTATTATTGGGAGACAGAGGGTTTATTCCATATATTACCATTATTATTGGGAGACAGAGGGTATATTCCATATATTACCAGTATTATTGGGAGACAGAGGGTATATTCCATATATTACCATTATTATTGGGAGACAGAGGGTTTATTCCATATATTACCATTATTATTGGGAGACAGAGGGTTTATTCCATATATTACCATTATTATTGGGAGACAGAGGGTATATTCCATATATTACCAGTATTATTGGGAGACAGAGGGTATATTCCATATATTACCATTATTATTGGGAGACAGAGGGTATATTCCATATATTACCATTATTATTGGGAGACAGAGGGTTTATTCCATATATTACCATTATTATTGGGAGACGTCATCACCTCCTCCTGTGTCGTCAGATAGAGCTTTTACATAATAACCTGAGGCTCACCCAACTGTTCTCCATCTCAGGACGCACGCAGCACAGAGGAGCTGTAACCCACAGCAACCAATCAGATGCCAGCATTCCCTGGTCTGCAGACTTAGAGCCAGTATCTGATTGGCTGCTGAGACTCAGGGTTACCGCCCGGCAGCCAGTTATATATTATTTTATGCTGAATTATTGCCCTCCTTCCTAGATCAGTGGTGGCTAACCTTGACACTCCAGATGTTGTGGAACTACATATCCCAGCATGCCTTGCCAGAGTTTTAGCATGCCCTAATAGCAAAATGGTAGCAGTGCATGCTGGGATATGTAGTTCCACAACATCTGGAGTGTCAAGGTTAGCCACCAAGGTCCTAGATCATAGCGAATCATATGGTGCATACACACGGTCAGACTTTGTAGGACGATAGGAATGATAACTATATCGTTTATCATTATATTGTTCATATCGACCATTTTTTGGCCCCTTCCAACCCCCAAACAACGGACGATGCGTGGGTACGGATGGTCGATATCGATAATGTCAACGCCCGTGCATGCAGTCCAACCTGGTGGATATCGACCAGGTTACTATAGGGACCCGGTAGTACGCGGGTAATTATAGACGTTTGGGGGTTGGTGCTGTGCTGGATGTTCGATATCTTTATCATTGTCTGATCTGAACGTGTGTACGCACCAATAGTTCCCAGCAATCCTTAAATTCCAAGGACAAACCCAGACTTTATCCCTGCTTATCGATTATGGTCTGTACGGTGAATGTATGTCTTGGTGCCTTTGGGGTCTATTTACTAAGCAGTGTTAGGAGACAGAGTGAAAAGTGATAAGGTGCCAGCCAATCAGCTCCCAACTGTCATCTCACAGGCTGGGTTTGAAAAATGACAGTTGGGAGCTGATTGGCTGGTACCTTATCACTTTTCACTCTGTCTCCTCTATGTCTACGAAGTTCATAGGGTTCCACAGGATACCTTGGTAATGTCCCAAAGCAGTATCTTTTAAGGGTGGGGCCGCTCCTGTGCTGAAAGGAGAATCCGCCACCCGAGGGAAGCATCCTGAGAGGCGAAGGTGTCAAATGCATAATACCTCACAAAAGTATGGACAGAAGACCACGTGGCAGCCTTACACAGCTGAACAGCTGAGGCACCACGTCGAGCTGCCCACGAAGGACCCACAGACCTAGTGGAATGAGCCCTAACAGAGAATGGAACAGGAAGGCCTTCATGAATATAAGCCTCAGAAATCGCCATGTGAATCCATCCTGCCAAAGTTTGCTTAGCGGCAGGCCAACCCTTCTTACGAAAGCCATAGAGGACAAACAAAGAGTCCGACTTCTTAAAAGAATCGGTGCGGTCAACATAAATCCTTAGAGCCCGTACCACATCCAAGGTGGCCTCACCAACCGAGAGGTCTGGTGAATTAAAGGTCGGCACTATAATTTCCTCGTTGATGTGGAAACTAGATACCACCTTCGGGAGGAAACTAGGGCGGGTGCGAAGCACCGCCCTGTCCTTATGAAAAATGAGAAAGGGAGGCCGACATGAGAGAGCCCCCAATTCTGAGACGCGCCTGGCCGAAGCAATGGCCAGAAGGAATACAGTCTTAGCTGTAAGCCATTACAAATCCACTGAGTCCAGTGGTTCAAATGGCGGTCCTTGGAGAGCCCTCTGGACCACAGCCAGATCCAAAGAGGCCACAGGTGGAACAAAGGGAGGCTGAATATGAAGTACACCCTGCATAAAGGTGCGGACATCAGGAAGAGTAGCAATCCTACGCTGAAGCCACACTGACAGGGCAGAAACCTGCACCTTCAGAGAAGCAAGGTGAAGACTGTGATCTAAGCCCGCCTGTAGGAAAGCCAACACTCTGGATATCCAGAACACCTGAGGATCATAGCCTCTAGGGCGACACAACTCAAAGAAAGTATGCCATAGTCGATGGTAAATTCTTGCTGACGTAGGCTTCCGAGCTCTTAGCATGGTGTTAACTACAGAGCTGGAAAAACCTCTGGACCTTAAGAGGACTGTCTCAATAGCCACGCCGTCAAAGACAGACGACTCAGGTCCGGATAAAGACAAGGACCCTGTGACAACAGGTCCAGATGTAGAGGCAACCTCATTGGAGCGTCTACAGAGACCCCGAAGGTCTGAGAACCAGTGACGTCTGGGCCACTCTGGAGCTATCAACAGCAGCATGCCGCCTTCTTGTTTGAATTTCTGGATTACCCGAGGAAGAATGGAGAACTGAGGGAAGAGATACGCAAACTGGAAGGTCCACCGGACCGACAGACCGTCTACCAGAAGTACCTCCTTGTCTCTTGTTTTTGACCCATACACAGGCAGTTTGTTGTTGTGTTGGGAGGCAATGAGGTCCATCTCTGGAAGGCCCCACTTGTCCACCAGGAGTTGAAACACCTCCTGGTGAAGAGACCATTCTCCCGGATGTATGTCCTGCTGGCTGAGAAAGTCAGCTTCCCAGTTGAGGACTCTCGGGATGAATACCGCTGAGATGGCAGGGAGATTGGCCGCCGCCCAAGTCAGGATGCGGGACACCTCCGCCAGCGCTGTTCCTCCTTGGCGGTTTATGTAAGTCACTGTGGTGGCGTTGTCCGATTGGACCTGCACGGGTTTTCCTTGTAGAACCTGTTTTGCATGTTGGAGGGCATTAAATACTGCACGAAGTTCCAAGATGTTTATCGGAAGCGCTGCTTCTGCCGGGGTCCACCTGCCCTGGAACAAGTGTGGAACCGTGACTGCTCCCCAGCCTCTGAGACTGGAGTCCGTCATCAAAAGGACCCAGTTCACCACCCAAAAGGGACGTCCCCTGTTCAGGTGAGTCGTTTGCAACCACCAGGCCAGAGTCAGACGAACTTCTGGAGAATGCACCATGGTCTGAGTCTTTATCCGCTGAGGCAACCTATTCCATCTGGAGAGGATCAACCGCTGCAGAAGTCTGGAGTGAAACTGGGCATATACCACCATGTCGAAGAGTGACACCATGGCGCCCAGTAACCTCATTGCCGAGTGAATAGACACTCGGCGGCTCTGAAGGCAACTGCGTATCTTTGACTGTAACGCAGAGATCTTTTCCTCCGTCACAAAGATCCCCTTCAGTTGAGAGTCCAACAAGGCCCCGAGATGGAGAATCCTCTGCGAGGGAACCAGGGTGAATTTCTTCCAGTTTATTAACCAGCCGTGAGTCTGCAATACTGAGATTGTCAATTGCAGATGAAGCTGGAGGACCTCTGGAGACCCTGCTAACAGAAGGTTGTCCAGATAAGGCAACAAGCAGACTCCCTGCATCCGCAGGTGAGCTACCATGACCGCCATGACTTTGGTAAAGACACGAGGTGCTGTTGCCAGACCAAAGGGCAGTGCCTGGAATTGGAAATGTTTGTCGAGCACTGCAAACCTGAGGAATTCCTGATGCGCTAAGATAATGGGGACATGCAGGTAGGCGTCCTGGATGTCCAGCGACACCATGAAATCCCCAGGATCCATCGCCAGTATAATGGAACGCAGGGTCTCCATCCTGAATCGAGGCACCCTCGATGACTTGTTGAGGGATTTGAGGTTGAGGATTGGACGTTAATACCCATTGGGTTTCTGCACCAAAAAGAGATTGGAATAGAAACCCATGCCCCTCTAGGAGAAAGGAACCGACACTATAACTCCATCCTGGAGCATAGAGTGCAACACTTTCTGTAGTTCCAGGGCTTTGTTCTGATCTGACGGAAGGCCTGTGGTGTAAATCTGCTGGGGGGCCTGCACCGGGAGGAGAGGGCATGCCCCCGAGAGACCACCTCGTGTACCCAAGTGTCCATGGTAGTCAGACACCAATGCTGGGGGAACCAAAGCAGGCGGCCTCCCACTCTGGGATCCACCAAAGGGAGGCCCGGTCCGTCAGGCCGAAGGCTTGTCGTGTGACTTAGGGGCAGGGCGTCTTGTACTCCAAGCTTGTTTCTTGGGCTTTGTAGCCTTTTTGGGCCCGGTCTGTCTTGGAAAAGACTGCACTTTGGACCCACCCTAGGCCCTGTAGGGACAAAAGAACGAAGTACCAGATCCTGACGGGACTGTAGCCGATGGGAGACATGCAGACTTGGCTGCTGCCAGCGTGGCCACTATCTTGTCTAGATCAGGGCCAAATAGGACCTGTCCATTAAAAGGCAAGTATTCTAAGCCCTTCTTGGAATCTGCGTCCGCTATTCAAGAGCGCAACCATAAGGTGCGACGAGCGGCTACAGCTGCAGAGGAGATTCTGGAGGTGAGGAGACCGATAGCCATGGCCGCCTCATTAATGTAAGTGGCTGAGTCTCTGAGATTGCCAACTAACTCCGCCTGCTCAGCAGAAGAGTCAGAGCCCAGAGACGCCTCCAAACTATCAGCCCAGTGTTCCATGGCTCTGGCCACCCAACACACTGCCATAGCCGGTCTGGACGCCCCTCCAGCAAGTGAATAAATGGACTTAAGACATATTTCAACCTTGCGATCTGTAGCATCCTTTAAGGAGGACATGGAGGGCATGGGCAATGTAGCACTCCTTACTAGGCGTGTCACATGAGAATCCACTTGCGGAGGAGATTCCCACTTAGAGAAATAATTATCCGCAAAGGGGTATGGCAAAAGCCAAACGTTTTTGAGGCTGGTACCGTTTACCCGGATGTTTCCACGCCTCCTCTAAATGATCCACTAACTGACCAGAAAGAAGAAAAACAGTGGCATCACCCTTAATATCCTTAAAGAAGGCGTATTTGGATTTGGTAACCAAGGCCGTACGGACAGCACGTATAAGGCCAGGTATATAGACCTTAGACTTAGACTCCGTCTCCTTAGTATGGAGAGGCTCCTGGTCAGAAAGGTCAAAAATGTCACTGTCATCAGACGACACATCAACCTCATTATACTGAGCTGTCTGAGACGCCAAAGGTTGCTTATGCGGCCGCAATGATGACTCTCCCTGTTAAACGTCCGACAGGTTTTGCAAAATAGTGGACAAGGAATTAACCCACGCAGGTTCTTGTGAGACCTGAGGGGGCAAAAGCGGGAGATCCTGGGGTACCATCAACTGTCTGGGGAACTCCTGCATGGGCGACGACACCACTGACTGCTGTGAAAACCCCATATGGGGGAACGCAGGGGGAGTCGCTAGCTGGCCCACAAGGGTTGCAAGTGCCTTAGCAAAACAAGCCCAGGGTGGTTCCTGCACAGGCGCAGTGACAGAAATTGGGCGTGATGTAGCCCCCGTTTTCCGGGAGTGGTAAGGCTAGGATCTGCATCCATGGACGCAGATTTCCTGGCCTTGCAGGATGACAGAACATGGCCAGCTTCAGGTACCGCAGCCTGACCAAAGGTGCAACTATCGTGATCGATGGGTGCAATGGTGATCCCAGACTGCAACCTCGGTCACAGCCTGGGATCGCAGATGCAGCAAGGAGATTTCAGGCACCTTCTGCTGCATTTGCATTTTAGCAAGGACGAGATTACAAAGCTGCTTGTGTGCGGCTCTGCGAATCAGGCCCCGAGTGCCTTGCCGAATCAGGCCCCGAGTGCCTTGCGCTTTACTTCACACAGTGGAGTCTATTCGTGGAGCAGAGAAAAGCCGGGCTTTGCAAATATTTATATGTATTGTAATAAAATGAAAAATAAACAATAACGTTTGTGGTTTTCATTAAATTACCCCCACACCAGTACCACCATATTACGTTGGGCTTGTTTTGGGCTTGTTTTTCACTCAAGAGTTGCTTGTTTCTCATTTCAGAGTTGGCAACAGTGGACGTCACTCCCATAGTTCCGAGGAGCGGGCGCCGGAAGGCAGCAGCACTGGAGCGGGGTTTCAGGTAAGTATTGTTTTTTGTATGTGTGCGCACTCGCGAGGGGGGCTCACTACAGGGGGCATTATTGGTGGCTCACTACAGGGGGCATTATTGGGGGCTCATTACTGAGGGCATTATTGGGGGCTCACTACAGGGGGCATTATTGGGGGCTCACTACAGGGGGGCATTACTGGGAGCTCATTACTGGGGGCTCACTACAGGGGACATTACAGGGGGCGTTATGGGGTTTACTACAGGCTGCATTACTGGGGGCTTTCTACAGGGCGCACTACTGGGGGCTTTCTACAGGGCACATTACAGGGGCTTACTACAGGGGGCATTACTGGGGGCACTACTGGGGGCATTACTGGGGGCTTTCTACAGGGGGCATTACTGGTGGCTTACTACAGGGGGCATTATGGGGGCTTACTACAGGGGGCATTACTAGTGGCATTACTGGGGGCTTACTACTGGGAGCACTACAGGGGGCTTACTACTGGGGACAATACAGGGGCCCTTACTACTGGGGCACTGCAAAGGGGGACCACTAGTGGAGGTACTGCATAGGGGGACCATTACTGGGGGGCACTACATAGGCGGCACTGCATAGGGGGACCTCTACAGAGGGCACTGCACAGGGGGACCACTACTGGGGGATCTGCATAGGGGGCCGCAGCTGGGGCTGGCATAGGTGCTGGGGGGGTGGTACATTTTAATTTGGTGGGGGCACCAACTTTTATCTTGCCTCCGGGCACCTGGGATGAAGTTACGCCACTGCTCCCCACACCATGTAATACAGCTAAACAGAGGGTCTCATACATCTAATGGGGTTACTGCAACCTACTCTGATTCATCTTCATCTTCATCTTCCTCAAGGATCCAGGAGAGTCGCCTGGGGAAACAGCAGCGGGATGTAGTTACCACACATCTGACGACTTACACGGACAATAAAAATATAATTTCCAATCTGTAACAGTGAAAACTGCGCAGATGCTCCTACTTGTGCGCAGTTGTGCACAGTTAAGGACATGGATTGGCAGGAATCTGTGGGGGCGCGGAATCCAGTGAGAGGAGATGAGAGATTGGGGCACAGTACCTTGTGTATTTGCACTACACATAAATGTACAGAGTCACACTCACTCACTAGGGACAGTACATACAGAGTCACACTCTCTCTCTGGGGACAGTACATACAGAGTCACACTCCCTCTCTAGGGACAGTACATACAGAGTCACACTCCCTCACTGGGGACAGTACACACAGAGTCACACACTCTCACTGGGGACAGTAGATACAGAGTCACACACTCTCACTGGGGACAGTAGATACAGAGTCACACACTCTCACTGGGGACAGTAGATACAGAGTCACACACTCTCACTGGGGACAGTAGATACAGAGTCACACTCTCTCTCTCTGGGGACAGAAGATACAGAGTCACATTCTCTCTCTCTGGGGACAGAAGATACAGAGTCACACACTCTCATTGGGGACAGTACATACAGAATCACACTCTCTCACTGGGGACAGTACATACAGAGTTACACTCTCTCACTGGGGACAGTACATACAGAGTCACACACTCTCACTGGGGACAGTACATACAGAGTCACACACTCTCACTGGGCACAGTACATACAGAGTCACACACTCTCACTGGGCACAGTACATACAGAGTCACACTCCCTCACTGGGGACAGTACATACAGAGTCACACTCCCTCACTGGGGACAGTACATACAGAGTCACACTCCCTCACTGGGGACAGTACATACAGAGTCATAATCTCTCGCTCTCTGGGGACAGTACATACAGAGTGACACTCTCTCTCTCTGGGGACAGTACATACAGAGTGACACTCTCTCTGGGGACAGTACATACAGAGTCACGCTCTCTCTCTCTCTGGGGACAGTACATACAGAGTCACACACTCTCGCTGGGGACAGTACATACAGAGTCACACACTCTCACTGGGGACAGTACATACAGAGTCACACACTCTCACTGGGGACAGTACATACAGAGTCACACACTCTCACTGGGGACAGTACATACAGAGTCACACACTCTCACTGGGGACAGTACATACAGAGTCACACACTCTCTCCAGGAACAGTACATAAAATGACAAAGTCTTGCTCCATGGGGAGTCAGGACAAGCACAGGGATCCGAATACTTACTCATTCTCAGACTCCATAACTTCCTTTTCTACCCTAAAGTAAAAACACAAAGTGACTGCGTTAGAACCTCATGGTGCGCAAAGATGTACAAGGACAGTGAATAGAAGATGCTGTAATCAGAGACTTTAATATAATGCTACAGTAGCAGTACATGTATCAGTAATGTCAGACAGCATACGCAGTACATGTATCAGTACTGTCAGACAGCATACGCAGTACATGTATCAGTACTGTCAGACAGCATACGCAGTAAACGTATCAGTACTGTCAGACAGCATACGCAGTAAACGTATCAGTACTGTCAGACAGCATACGCAGTAAACGTATCAGTAATGTCAGACAGCATACGCAGTACACGTATCAGTACTGTCAGACAGCATACGCAGTACACGTATCAGTACTGTCAGACAGCATACGCAGTACACGTATCAGTACTGTCAGACAGCATACGCAGTACACGTATCAGTACTGTCAGACAGTATATGCAGTATAATATAGTTGGCCGGCACACGCAGTATAATATAGTTGGCCGGCACACGCAGTATAATATAGTTGGCCGGCACACGCAGTATAATATAGTTGGGGGGGCATACGCAGTATAATATAGTTGGCCGGCACACGCAGTATAATATAGTTGGGGGGGCATACGCAGTATAATATAGTTGGGGGGGCATACGCAGTATAATATAGTTGGGGGGCATACGCAGTATAATATAGTTGGGGGGCATAATAGTTGGGCAGAACACGCAGTATAATATAGTTGGGCAGAACACGCAGTATAATATAGTTGGGCAGCACAAGCAGTATAATATAGTGGGGGGCATACGCAGTATAATATAGTTGGCCGGCCCACGCAGTATAATATAGTTGGGGGGGCATACGCAGTATAATATAGTTGGCCGGCACACGCAGTATAATATAGTTGGGCAGCATACGCAGTATAATATAGTTGGGGAGGCATACGCAGTATAATATAGTTGGGGGGCATAATAGTTGGGCAGAACACGCAGTATAATATAGTTGGGCAGCACAAGCAGTATAATATAGTGGGGGGCATACGCAGTATAATATAGTTGGCCGGCCCACGCAGTATAATATAGTTGGGGGGCATACGCAGTATAATATAGTTGGCCGGCATACGCAGTATAATATAGTTGGGGGGCACACGCAGTATAATATAGTTGGCCGGCACACGCAGTATAATATAGTTGGCCGGCACACGCAGTATAATATAGTTGGCCGGCACACGCAGTATAATATAGTTGGGGGGGCATACGCAGTATAATATAGTTGGGGGGGCATACGCAGTATAATATAGTTGGGGGGGCATACGCAGTATAATATAGTTGGGGGGGCATACGCAGTATAATATAGTTGGGGGGGCATACGCAGTATAATATAGTTGGGGGGGCATACGCAGTATAATATAGTTGGGGGGGCATACGCAGTATAATATAGTTGGGGGGGCACACGCAGTATAATATAGTTGGGGGGGCACACGCAGTATAATATAGTTGGGGGGGCACACGCAGTATAATATAGTTGGGGGGCACACGCAGTATAATATAGTTGGGGGGCATAATAGTTGGGCAGAACACGCAGTATAATATAGTTGGGGGCACACGCAGTATAATATAGTTGGGCAGCACACGCAGTATAATATAGTTGGGCAGCACACGCAGTATAATATAGTTGGGGGCACACGCAGTATAATATAGTTGGGGGGCATATGCAGTACTATAATATAGTTGGGCAGCACACGCAGTATAATATAGTTGGGCAGCACACGCAGTATAATATAGTTGGGGGCACACGCAGTATAATATAGTTGGGCAGCACACGCAGTATAATATAGTTGGGCAGCACACGCAGTATAATATAGTTGGGGGCACACGCAGTATAATATAGTTGGGGGGCATACGCAGTATAATATAGTTGGGCAGCACACGCAGTATAATATAGTTGGGAAGCACATGAAGTATAATATAGTTGGGGGGCATACGCAGTATAATATAGTTGGCCGGCACACGCAGTATAATATAGTTGGGGGGCATACGCAGTATAATATAGTTGGGGGGCATAATAGTTGGCCGGCACACGCAGTATAATATAGTTGGCCGGCACACGCAGTATAATATAGTTGGCCGGCACACGCAGTATAATATAGTTGGCCGGCACACGCAGTATAATATAGTTGGCCGGCACACGCAGTATAATAGGACGCATATATATATATATATATATATATATATATTAGTGATATGATCGGGGTAGGGGTCCCTCTCCTGGGGTAGATGGACGCCTCCTTACACACAGCAGCCAGGATACAGCGCTAGTCGTGGGTATTCGTGCAAGCTGGTCGGCATCAGTTTTTATTGTGTGACACCACTGATCAAACAAAGAAAACATAAAAATAAACCCTGGCCCGTCTGGGCTCTAACTAGACAGGTAACTCCCTCTCTACATGTGGCAGGGCCTTCTGCCTTACTACAAACATAGTACATACCAATGTCACAGTGTCTCAGAACAAAACCACAGTGTCTGTTCTCCCCAGGGTGTGTGAGACACTGCATCAAAACTCTACACAGCTCTTATGAGCCACTTCCAGGTGTAATCATTAATTATCCTGGTCTCAGGCTGAAAAGCCCAACACCTGAAACGGCCCTGTGGATGGAGCCCTCCCTTCTCTCTCACATCCACAGCTCCAGGAGCCATTATCCGGCTTTTACCAAAAGCCGACACTCAAATCTGTTTGGTAAAATAGACTTTTCCTAGGGGTTTAAAATACACATTACAGGAATCTGGGATACATATATATGCCATCCCCAACTTCTCCAGTGCTTCTCTCACATATATATATATATATATATATATATATATATGTGTATATATAGTCAGATACCAACGTTAATAGTGTGAACACCAGAATTTTAGCATTTATGATATTAACATGGATAAAATGTTGACATCATAAATGTCGACACCTGGAAATTGTTCGCATGGAGAATTATGACATTTGAAATATCACAATTGTCAAAATGTTAGTATTAATGTTGGGTTTAGGGTTAGCGTTAGAGATAGACTTCGCTTACTGACGCCTATCTTAATCCCAACGCTGGAACGCCGAAGGACGCCAGACCGAACAAGGTAAGTCCGGGTCGCCCTTAGTGTTAGCCACGGGGGGGGGGAGTTAGGTTTAGGGAGTGTAGCGGGGATAGGGTTACTGATCCTAGCACTGCAGAGTACCATTACTGATCCTAGCACTACAGAGTACCATTACTGATCCTAGCACTGCAGAGTACCATTACTGATCCTAGCATTGCAGAGTACCATTACTGATCCTAGCAGTGCAGAGTACCATTACTGATCCTAGCACTGCAGAGTACCATTACTGATCCTAGCACTGCAGAGTACCATTACTGATCCTAGCATTGCATAGTACCATTACTGATCCTAGCATTGCAGAGTACCATTACTGATCCTAGCACTGCAGAGTACCATTACTGATCCTAGCATTGCAGAGTACCATTACTGATCCTAGCATTGCAGAGTACCATTACTGATCCTAGCATTGCAGAGTACCATTACTGATCCTAGCATTGCATAGTACCATTACTGATCCTAGCATTGCATAGTACCATTACTGATCCTAGCATTGCAGAGTACCATTACTGATCCTAGCATTGCAGAGTACCATTACTGATACTAGCACTGCAGAGTAATGGTTGGCATCCAATGTGCAATAATCTGCAGCTTCTCTAGGAATCCTAGATCCACATCTTATCTCACTTAAGAGCCTAGTCACTTATTATGGGTGTCACTAATTCAGAGAGTGCCTGTACTTCTTGCTCGGGGAAATCTCACCAATCACATCTGTAGGATAAGATCTGGTCTTTTTTCTCCAATAAATATGAAGTTCTGATTGGTGAATATATTTCTGAGAGTAGCAATAAGAGCAGAAGACAGAGGTAACTCCTCACCCTTTCCTTTCTTTATGTTCCTCTAGGTTGGGGAAGGAGGCTGGAATAGTCAGACATGTCCCATCTTCATCTGTGGTGGATTCCATGATAGCTCTTGCTACCAGGTGAGACTCCATCTCCTCGGTCACGAGGCTTTTGTCTTCTAGCTCCTCCAACGCTGCAATGAGAGAGACAATCAGAGACAAGTGTGGTGGGTCGGGAAGCTGTTGGGATAGGGAATCCCACCTTGTTGTGTACAAATGACAATCTGTATTGTGTGACATTTATTTAGACAAGCTGTAAGGGCTGGAGAACTGCACCTTCATGGGGGTGGTCCCTATTTTGTTTAGGGCTGCAGATAATTTCTCTCCCCTCCTTGAATTTTAGATGTCCTCGAGACCAGTTCTCACACCGTCTGGTAGGGAGTCAGTGACCATCAATGGTTAGAAACCGAGGGTCATTGCTTCTGCCATTGATGGTGGAAATCCAATCTCTCTCTGCCATCAATGGCAAAGAATCAGCCATGTTTTTATTTTGTCACCCGGCGCTGGGGGCACAGAGTCTAGCCCCATCCCTTGTGCCCCACTGAGTCTTGCCTCCTGTCCTGATTAGCCTGTTGTTTAGCCCCATTCCCATTGTGCTGCTTGGTCCACGACCTCTATCTTGATTGGCCTGGCCTGCCAACACGCCCTCTATCTTGATTGGCCTGCCAACCACCAACCACTGCAGGGTTACCCATTGATGGTTCTCTGTCGATGGTTTCAGGTCATCGATGTTAAGCACTGATGAAAACCATTAATTGTTAACCCTTTGATGGCCATCCCTTCTGTCTGGGAGAACTACAGAAAAATACAAACTCCCCCAGCACACTGCAATGGGCCAGCAAAAGGGACCTACATCCTACATAATAATAACATACAGAGGGCTCAGTTAAATATATTTGCAAACATCTGATAAGCCACCAGCCATGCCAGGGCGTCACTGCTCAGGTGGTCCCACACTACATAATAATAGCAACACTTTGGGTCATATATTCATGTATTTCTAAACTGAGAGCCAACTCACCAGCAGCCACCCCTCCCTTACATGCACCTATTATTCAGCAACTTCCATTCTGTGTAGGCAGGTATGGGATGAGTAGCTAGAGGGTATGCTGATCCTTGTAGTGCCATATTGGAGAATAGTGGGGTTTCTCTATGGTGAGTTGGTTAGAAATACATGAATATATGACCCAAAGTGTTGCTATTATTATGTAGTGTAGGACCACCAGAGCACAGACGCCCTGCCCCACGTACACACAGCTGTTATGGGCCAATAACTTGGTGAGCAGTTTCCAATCTGTGTAATACAGAACTGCAGACTTCCTTTCCTTGTGAATCCAGGAGCCTCCCAGACATTGCAGGAGATTTGGGTTTGTACTTTCTAGCGTTAGCAGTTTGGACTTTGATGTGAGCCTTTTATTGTCTGCACCATGCAAATCCTGCCGACTCTGAATTCCCATTAAAGTAGTCACAGCGGGTTTCTCTTTACACATTGTACAATCTCCACTCCTAACAGAGGATACATTTCTTACTGCAAAACAAAATCTCATTTCCTGGATTGGGCGCAGAGTATCTCACATGGAGATAATTGCCCCATCCACCGCTCACCATGAAAAAAAAGGGTCAACTCTGGACCGATGCAAATCCATACACCGTCATAGCAAGTAGGCTCAGGACTAGCAATTACCATCTTATGACATCACAACGGCACGTGCCGGCTTCCTGTACAGGCACATTGACAGCACTTGTATGTTTTTCCAATATGTTATCCACTCCCATTCCCACTAGTATAATCCAATATGACTCTGCTTAATGCAGCCTACAGAGCTACAGATCCCAAAAATTCCCATCGCACAAACCTTACGCCTCCATGTCCCATGATACTACACAGAGACATGTATGCTGTGATATACTGTGAGTACAGGCATTGCGTAGTTATTCTGTGGGACTCTATTCCTGAATGTTACCTGTAGTTGTGCAGTCAGACAGGTGCATTGTATTTCTAAGAACACTCCTTAGAGACAACAAATAGTCACGTGATGGTACAGCAGTTACACATACGTTACATAACAATCATTTATTATCTCCATAGCTGCCATACCTTCTCTTTCTTGTAACTCTTCTACTGTGTTCGGTGGAGCAGTGTCAGGGATGATCTCCAGCTCGGTTCTGTCATACAAGGAAGACACTTCTACACCCGTTCCATAACTGAGGTCAGAGGACACTATACTGCTCTGGGCAATTCTCTGTCCTTGGCTATCCTGACCCAGCTCCTCTTCATGCAAGGAGGACACTTCTACATTAGTTCCATAACTGAGGTCAGAGGACACTATACTGCTCTGGGCAATTCTCTGTCCTTGGCTATCCTGACCCAGCTCCTCTTCATGCAAGGAGGACACTTCTACATTAGTTCCATAACTGAGGTCAGAGGACACTATACTGCTATGGGCAATTCTCTGTCCTTGGCTATCCTGACCCAGCTCCTCTTCATGCAAGGAGGGCACTTCTACATTAGTTCCATAACTGAGGTCAGAGGACACTATACTGCTCTGGGCAATTCTCTGTCCTTGGTTATCCTGACCCAGCTCCTCTTCATACAAGGAGAACACTTCTACATTAGCTCCATAACTGAGGTCAGAGGACACTATACTGCTCTGGGCAATTCTCTGTCCTTGGTTATCCTGACCCAGCTCCTCTTCATACAAGGAGAACACTTCTACATTAGTTCCATAACTGAGGTCAGAGGACACTATACTGCTTTGGGCAATACTCTGTCCTTGGCTATCCTGACCCAGCTCCTCTTCATACAAGGAGAACACTTCTACATTAGTTCCATTACTGAGGTCAGAGGACACTATACTGCTTTGGGAAATACTCTGTCCTTGGCTAGCCTGACCCAGCTCCTCATCATACAAGGAGGACACTTCTACATTAGTTCCATAACTGAGGTCAGAGGATACGATACTGCTCTGGGCAATTCTCTGTCCTTGGCTATCCTGACCCAGCTCCACTTCATTTTGTGCCTGTATCTCTGAAGTCTCTGTTTCATCTCCACCATGGACCAGCTTTTCATCACATGTTCTTTCTATATGTACTTCTAGCTCAATGACCTTTCCTCCTGCATTCTGATGAAGTTGTTCCTCATGATTCAGTTCATCACACTCCATCTGGCCCGTCCCTTGGGAATACTCATATTGACTGTCCATCTCTTCTTGTTGAACCTCTCTGTCCATAGGTGGTGAAGTCTGAGTTTGCCGTTCCTCAGTATGAACAATCACCTCTCCATCATACGGGGTCTGTTCATGCTCTTCAGTGTGACACATTGTGTCTTCTGTCTGTGTCTGTCTCTCCTCGGTTTGAAGCTTCCCATCTTGATGTGGATCTAGTTCTACACTAGACTGACTCTGATTTGCGGCAGTTTCTTCATTTGTTTCAAGCTCCAATTGTAGCAATAAGTGGGAACTTAGATCATGTATTACGTTCCCATTTGGGGGTGTTTGCCCATGAGTGCATTGTGTGGGGAATCGCTCTCCTGTGGGGGTTTGCATGCCTTCTGGAATTGCTATGTCCTCCTGGATCGGGAGCTCCTCTCGGAGTTGATTCTTAGTCAGGTCTTCTGTCTGAAGGCCAGTACCTACTTGAACACTCCTAACTGAATCATCTACTAGATGTAGGTCATTGTTTCGATTCTTAAGTTGCTGTGTCGTGCTCTCCGTATCTACCTGCCTGTGTGTAACATCACCTAGGTGACTTAACATAACTCCTTCCAGTGGGGTATTTAGCTCCTCAGCTGTATGTTGCATTGTGCTTGGTGGTTGTTGACATACCTTCCACTTTTCTACCAGGTTATCAGAATATTCATCTGGTTTGAGTTGTATCTGGATAACTACATCATGTTGAGTCTGGTCAGCTCGAAGGATTGTTTCTCCTTCTCCTATCTGGCTTTTTATCTCTTCATTATTTTGAATATGTAATGTATCTTCAGGTTCCACCCACTGTGTGTCCTGATTTTCTATTTGCTCAGTTAGTTGTTGGGTTAATGGATACTCTTTATGGTTTTTTATCTTGTCGTCTTTTTTCTCTGTATTTTGCTGACTTTGCTCTTCAGGATGTCTTTCTACTTCCTTCTTCTCCACCCAAGTATGTGTTTGTTCCTCTCTGCTGGGGTACTGAGCTCCTTTTTGTCCGCCCTCTTCAAGCTGATCAGTATTTATCTCACACTTGGATTCACTCTGTGTTTCTCTATCCCAATGCTTTGTTGTGTTCACCCCTGTTAGTTTTTCTCTCAAACACTGAACTTCTGCTTCTTCTGCAGGAAACGTCACTTTCTCATCATATTCTGTAGCCTGAATGGTGCTAATTTTCTGCCCTTGCCCTTCTTCATGTGTTTCCTCCACTTCTTCTTGTGTTTCCCATTCAATGTCACTCGCACAGGTCTTACGGTGTTTGGTTGGAACATTCCTCTCACTCCCATTTTGGATACTGGGCTGGTCTTTGGACACGTCCAGCTGACAGTCACTGCCCTCCGTAGGATCATCTGGATGCCTCTGCCCAATAATATCACACATTATTTGCTGCTCCTCCATTGCCCCCTGTTTCAGGTTTGTCTCCATAAATTCATTGGTGACTTGTTGCCCCTCAGTCTGGGCTGAAATCTGTGTGCACCATCCTCCCTCTTCCTCACTCTCTGTTTTGTTGAAGCCTCTGCTCATCTTTTCAGGGGCCTGGAAGGAACCTCTCCCTGGAAGGGAGGAGCATGGCACGGGGTTACCATCTTGTTTATAATCCTGTCCTAGTGGTATCAGTACAGAATTACATGCTCACAACAGATGAGATTGTCAGGAGTAGGGGTTGAGATACACAGTATGGAGACTGCAATGTGTGGGTACACCACACCCGGTCATCCATCATACAGGAGAAATGACCCCTAGATTATACCGGCATCATTTACATAACTGCCCCATAAATGGTGTAAAACGAACACTGCTTTCTTGGTGTTTATAATTAAAGGCTTTGAGAGAATGTGGCAGCTTGGGAGGTGGGGGCTGACTGATGACACCTTGATGTTTGAGAGTAAGTCATGAGGAAAGATATTATTTGAGGGAGGGGGGGGTTCATGGGACCTAGGAGAAATGAAGGAGTGAGTATAAGAGAGTATGGAAGATGGATGGTAGAGCTGTGGCAGATGTCAGACTTGAGGACTGAGGGACTAGGAGATGAGTGTCACCTCGAGGCTTACTCACTATAAGTGAGAGAGTTAGCGGTATATGGTATAAGAATGATACAAACTGATGTGAGCTGGAGCAGAGAACGGAGGTGGCACTCTACCAGTCTCCTCCATAACTCTCATGCCATTACCACAGTTACCCAGAGAAACGGACATCTGCAATAAGGGCAGCAAGATCAGAGGGACAGTTACTTATATTAAATCATATCTCTGTCTTCACCCACACATCAAACACTGAGCTTTTCTGCAAATCTGGATAAAGACCAACCTGAAATGTGCTCCCAATGCATTACATTGTATGTCAGATAGCCCAAGTTATTCTAAAAGTCTGGTCAACATTACCCATAGCTTCAGCAAAATATATAGAAGAAAGTTGCAGCTTTCAAAGTTTCCGCACTTTAGCAAATGAGGTCCAAATATAGAATGGTGGTTTTACTACTCAAGGGCCTTTAATTATACAGTATATCATTCAGAAACAGGCTCTTAAGTCACAGACTCTCTGTTCTGTGTACATTGTCTATGTAATATGATAGAACATGATATTATAGTGAATAGCAAAGTCATTGTGTCTTTATCAGAGGCTGCCATCCATTGTGCTGCAGTGAGACATTGCTACCTACCTTCTCCCGTCTGCTCCGCTGGGGCCGTCTGTGAGATGGGTTCCTCCGAGTCCTCCACACACAGGGTCTCTTCTTCCGTGCTCGGGGGTAAGATACAGACTGCAGAAACACAATGCAACCAGTGACGAGGTCTCATCTCCATACACAGATACACAATTTCCTGTAATCTGTCCGATCCTCCATTGTGCAGACATCACTACACAGGGACCCGCTCACTTCCTGCACTATATGTGAGTGTGAGTCCTTCTCTCTACGAGGCCCAAGTGAGTGTGAGCACTAAGAATGGATACAACACAATCCTGTCCCAAACCGCGTGATCCCACCGACTGGCAGATCCCAAACAACAAGTCGCATGGGGGCCTTTACTCAGAATAATATAGAACATCTATCTACAGTATATGTATATTTATGTATTGCATTTTGTATCTACTGTATATGTATATTTATGTATTGTATCTACAGTATATGTATTGTATTTTGTATCTACAGTATATGTATATTTATGTATTGTATCTACAGTATATGTATATGTATTGTATTTTGTATCTACAGTATATGTATATTTATGTATTGTATTTTGTATCTACTGTATATGTATATTTATGTATTGTATCTACAGTATATGTATATTTATGTATTGTATTTTGTATCTACAGTATATCTATGTATTGTATTTTGTATCTACTGTATATGTATATTTATGTATTGTATCTACAGTATATGTATATTTATGTATTGTATTTTGTATCTACAGTATATGTATATTTATGTATTGTATCTACTGTATATGTATATTTATGTATTGTATTTACAGTATATCTATGTATTGTATTTTGTATCTACTGTATATGTATATTTATGTATTGTATTAACAGTATATGTATATCTATGTATTGCATTTTGTATCTACTGTACATGTATATTTATGTATTGTATCTACTGTATATGTATATTTATGTATTGTATTTTGTATCTACTGTATATGTATATTTATGTATTGTATCTACAGTATATGTATATTTATGTATTGTATTTTGTATCTACAGTATATGTATATTTATGTATTGTATCTACAGTATATGTATGTATTGTATTTTGTATCTATATATGTATATTTATGTATTGTATCTACAGTATATGTATATTTATGTATTGTATTTTGTATCTACAGTATATGTATATTTATGTATTGTATCTACTATATATGTATATTTATGTATTGTATTTACAGTATATGTATATCTATGTATTGTATTTTGTATCTACTGTATATGTATATTTATGTATTGTATTTTGTATCTACAGTATATGTATATTTATGTATTGTATCTACTGTATATGAATGTATTGTATTTTGTATCTACTGTACATGTATATTTATGTATTGTATCTACTGTATATGTATATTTATGTATTGTATTTTGTGTCTACAGTATATGTATATTTATGTATTGTATCTACTGTATATATATATTTATGTATTGTATTTTGTATCTACTGTATATGTATATTTATGTATTGTATCTACAGTATATGTATATTTATGTATTGTATTTTGCATGTACAGTATATGTATATTTATGTATTGTATCTACAGTATATGTATGTATTGTATTTTGTATCTACTGTATATGTATATTTATGTATTGTATCTACAGTATATGTATGTATTGTATTTTGTATCTACTGTATATGTATATTTATTAGGGGTGAGCGGGTTCGGATTTCTGAAATCCGAACCCCCCCGAGCCCCCCCGATCCGAGTCCGATCCGAGTCAGGCTCGACTTTTCCCGCCTGACTCGGATCTGAAATCGAGGCAAAACGTCATCATCCCGCCTTCCGAGTCTCGCGGGTTTTGGATCCTATATAAGGTACCCGCGTCGGCGCCATTTTCTCACTCGGCTGTGGACAGTGAAGAGGGAGGGTGGGAGTTAGGGCTGTGTAGTGTAGTGTAGTGTAGTGTAGTGCTGCTGTTGTCCACTACTTCAAAGTCCATAGGGGCTGGCTGTGTTGTGCTGTGCTGCTGTTGTTAATAGGGGCTGTGTCCACTACTTCAAAGTCCATAGGGGCTGGCTGGACTGTGTTGTGCAGTCAGTTCTCCATAGGGGCTGTGTCCACTCCAAAGTCCTGTGCAGTGTCCCAGTCCTAAAGGAGTGCTGTAGTGTTGTCCAGGGGGTGCTCTGTCCATCAGGGGTGCTCCCCCCAAGTGCTAAAAAAATAATATATTTTCTGTGTTTGTGAATTGTGTGCGCAGTAGCCGCACGTGCATCAACAAAGTAGTGCCAAGCGTGCGCCTGTGTCATAAGTAAAGGGCCGGCTGGCTTGACCGTTAAGGGTGCTGTAACCCCCGAAAGTACACTCCAGTCCAAACCAAAAAAAAATTATTTTCTGTGTTTGTGAATTGTGTGCGCAGTAGCCGCACGTGCATCAACAAAGTAGTGCCAAGAGTGCGCCTGTGTCATAAGTAAAGGGCCGGCTGGCTTGACCGTTAAAGGGTGCTGTAACCCCCGAAAGTACACTCCAGTCCAAACCAAAAAAAAATTATTTTCTGTGTTTGTGAATTGTGTGCGCAGTAGCCGCACGTGCATCAACAAAGTAGTGCCAAGCGTGCGCCTGTGTCATAAGTAAAGGGCCGGCTGGCTTGACCGTTAAAGGGTGCTGTAACCCCCGAAAGTACACTCCAGTCCAAACCAAAAAAAAATTATTTTCTGTGTTTGTGAATTGTGTGCGCAGTAGCCGCACGTGCATCAACAAAGTAGTGCCAAGCGTGCGCCTGTGTCATAAGTAAAGGGCCGGCTGGCTTGACCGTTAAAGGGTGCTGTAACCCCCAAAGTACACTCCAGTCCAAACCAAAAAAAAAATTATTTTCTGTGTTTGTGAATTGTGTGCGCAGTAGCCGCACGTGCATCAACAAAGTAGTGCCAAGCGTGCGCCTGTGTCATAAGTAAAGGGCCAGCTGGCTTGACCGTTAAAGGGTGCTGTAACCCCCGAAAGTACACTCCAGTCCAAACCAAAAAAAAATTATTTTCTGTGTTTGTGAATTGTGTGCGCAGTAGCCGCACGTGCATCAACAAAGTAGTGCCAAGAGTGCGCCTGTGTCATAAGTAAAGGGCCGGCTGGCTTGACCATTAAAGGGTGCTGTAACCCCCGAAAGTACACTCCAGTCCAAACCAAAAAAAAATTATTTTCTGTGTTTGTGAATTGTGTGCGCAGTAGCCGCACGTGCATCAACAAAGTAGTGCCAAGCGTGCGCCTGTGTCATAAGTAAAGGGCCGGCTGGCTTGACCGTTAAAGGGTGCTGTAACCCCCGAAAGTACACTCCAGTCCAAACCCAAAAAAAAATTATTTTCTGTGTTTGTGAATTGTGTGCGCAGTAGCCGCACGTGCATCAACAAAGTAGTGCCAAGCGTGCGCCTGTGTCATAAGTAAAGGGCCAGCTGGCTTGACCGTTAAAGGGTGCTGTAACCCCCAAAGTACACTCCAGTCCAAACCAAAAAAAAAATTATTTTCTGTGTTTGTGAATTGTGTGCGCAGTAGCCGCACGTGCATCAACAAAGTAGTGCCAAGCGTGCGCCTGTGTCATAAGTAAAGGGCCGGCTGGCTTGACCGTTAAAGGGTGCTGTAACCCCCGAAAGTACACTCCAGTCCAAACCCAAAAAAAAATTATTTCCTGTGTTTGTGAATTGTGTGCGCAGTAGCCGCACGTGCATCAACAAAGTAGTGCCAAGCGTGCGCCTGTGTCATAAGTAAAGGGCCGGCTGGCTTGACCGTTAAAGGGTGCTGTAACCCCCGAAAGTACACTCCAGTCCAAACCAAAAAAAAATTATTTTCTGTGTTTGTGAATTGTGTGCGCAGTAGCCGCACGTGCATCAACAAAGTAGTGCCAAGCGTGCGCCTGTGTCATAAGTAAAGGGCCGGCTGGCTTGACCGTTAAAGGGTGCTGTAACCCCCGAAAGTACACTCCAGTCCAAACCAAAAAAAAATTATTTTCTGTGTTTGTGAATTGTGTGCGCAGTAGCCGCACGTGCATCAACAAAGTAGTGCCAAGCGTGCGCCTGTGTCATAAGTAAAGGGCCGGCTGGCTTGACCGTTAAGGGTGCTGTAACCCCCGAAAGTACACTCCAGTCCAAACCAAAAAAAAATTATTTTCTGTGTTTGTGAATTGTGTGCGCAGTAGCCGCACGTGCATCAACAAAGTAGTGCCAAGAGTGCGCCTGTGTCATAAGTAAAGGGCCGGCTGGCTTGACCGTTAAAGGGTGCTGTAACCCACAAAGTACACTCCAGTCCAAACCAAAAAAAAAATTATTTTCTGTGTTTAGCCGCACGTATATATCAAATCGATATAACATAAATGGAGGACCAAACTTTCTCCGATAAAAATAAAATAGAGAAAGATCAAGAACCACTTCCTCCTAGTGCTGAAGCTGCTGCCACTAGTCATGACATAGACGATAACATGCCATCAACGTCGTCTGCCAAGGCCGATGCCCAATGTCATAGTAGAGGGCACATACAATCCCAAATGGCAAAGTTCAGGAAAATGACCTTGAAAAAGACATTTAAATCAGCTGAAGAGAAACGTAAACTTGCCAATATGCCATTTACGACACGGAGTGGCAAGGAACGGCTAAGGTCGATCCCTAGTATGTTCATGACTAGTGGTTCAGCTTCACATGACGATGGAAGCCCTCCTCCCACTAAAAAAATCAAAAGAGTTAAGCTGGCAAAAGCACAGCGAAGAACTGTGCTTTCTAAGAAGATATCACAAATCCCCAAGGAGAGTCCAAGTGTGGTGGTGGTTGCGATGCCTGACCTTCCCAGCACTGGACGGGAAGAGGTGGCTCTTTCCACCATTTGCACGCCCCCTGCAAGTGCTGAAAGGAGCACCCACAGTCCACTTGCTGATATGCAAATTGAAGATGTCACTGTTGAAGTACAACAGGATGAGGATACTGGTGTAGCTGGCGCTGAGGAGGAAGTTGGCGAGGAGGATTCTGATGGTGATGTGGTTTGTTTAAATCAGGCTCCGGGGGAGACAGTTGTTGTCCGTGGGATGAAAAAGCCCATCACGGTCATGCCTGGGCAGAAGACCAAACATTCCACCTCTTTGGTCTGGCAATATTTCTATCCAAATCCGGACAACAACTGTCTTGCCATATGTACCATATGTAAAGGTGAAATAAGTAGGGGTAGGGACGTCAACCACCTAGGAACATCCTCCCTTATACGGCACCTGCAGCGCGTTCATAAAAAGTTACTGTCAAGTTCAGAAACTTTGGCTAAGACCGTAAGCAGTCCAGGGACACCTAAATCCCGTTGTCCTGTTGTATCCAAGCGCCTGCAAACCACACCGTCAACTCCCTCCTCGTCAATTTCCTCCTTAGTCAGGATCGGAAGTAGTCCTGCAGGCCATGTCACTGGCATGACTGACTCTCCTATCCGGGATTCCTCTGGAGGATCCGGCATTCCTACGCCTACTGCTGCCGCTGCTGCTGTTGCTGCTGCTGGGAGTCGTTCATCATCCCAGAGAGGAAGTAGGAACACCACTACTTTTACTAAACAATTGACCCTCCAACAGTCCTTAGCGAGGAGGATGAAGTACGACAGCAGTCATCCTGAAGCAAAACGTATAACTGAGGCCTTGACTGCTATGTTGGTGTTAGACGTGCGTCCGGTATCCGCCATTAGTGCAGTGGGATTTAGACAATTGATGGAGGTAGTGTGTCCCCGGTTCCAAATCCCGTCTAGATTCCACTTCACTAGGCAGGCGATACCGAGACTGTACAGAAACGTCAGAAAAAGTGTCCTCAGTGTCCTGAAAAATGCCGTTGTACACAATGTCCACTTAACCACGGACATGTGGACAAGTGGAACAGGGCAGACTAAGGACTATATGACTGTGACAGCCCACTGGGTAGATGTATCACCTTACGCAGCAACAGCAGCAGCGTCACCAGTAGCAGCATCTCAGAAACGCCAGCTCGTTACAAGGCAGGCTACGCTGTGTATCACCGGTTTCAGTAAGAGGCACACCGCCGACAACCTCTTAGAGAAACTGAGGGAAATCATCGCCCAGTGGCTTACCCCACTTAGACTCTCCTGGGGATTTGTGATATCTGACAACGCCACCAATATTGTGCGGGCATTACATCTGGGCAAATTCCAGCACGTCCCATGTTTTGCTCACACAATAAACTTGGTGGTGCAGAATTTTCTGAAAAGCGACAGGGGCGTGCAGGAGACGCTTTGGGTGGCCCGAAAAATTTCTGGCCACTTTCGCCATTCAGCGACTGCGTGCCGAAGACTGGAGCGCCAGCAAACACTCTTGAACCTGCCCCGCCATCACCTGAAGCAAGAGGTTGTGACGCGGTGGAACTCAACCCTCTATATGCTTCAGAGGATGGAGGAGCAGCAAAAGGCCATACAAGCCTATACATCCACCTATGACATAGGCAAAGGAGGGGGTATGCACCTGACTCAAGCGCAGTGGAGAATGATTTCCGTGTTGTGCAAGGTTCTCCAGCCCTTCGAACTTGCCACACGTGAAGTCAGTTCAGACACAGCCAGCTTGAGTCAGGTCATTCCCCTCATCAGGCTTTTGCAGAAGCAGCTGGAGAAAGTGAAGGAGGAGCTAAGACGGAGCGATTCCGCTCGGCATGTGGGACTTGTGGATGAATCCCTTCATTCGCTTTGCCAGGATTCCAGGGTGGTCAATCTGTTGAAATCAGACCACTACATTTTGGCCACCGTGCTTGATCCTAGGTTTAAAGCCTATGTGGTGTCTCTCTTTCCGGCCGACACAAGCCTGCAGAGGTGCAAAGACCTGCTGGTGAACACACTGTCAGCTGAAGCGGAACGTGACACGTCAACGGCTCCTTCTTCATTTTCTCCCGCAACTGGGGCTGCCAGGAAAAAACTTAGGTATCCTAAGCAACCCGCTGGCGGTGATGCAGGGCAGGCAGGACCAAGTTTGGACATCTGGTCCGGACTGAAGGACCTGGCAACAATTTCTGACATGTCTACTGTCACTGCATATGATACTGTCACCATTGACAGAATGGTGGAGGATTACATCGGTGACAGCATCCAAGTAGGCATGTCAGACAGTCCATACCTGTACTGGCAGGAAAAAGAGGCAATTTGGAGGCCCCTGTACAAGCTGGCTCTATTTTACCTGAGTTGCCCCCCCTCCAGTGTGTACTCCGAAAGAGTGTTTAGTGCAGCCGGGAACCTTGTCAGCGAAAGGCGTAGGAGGTTGCTTCCACAGAATGTGGAGAAGATGATGTTCATCAAAATGAATTATCAGCTCTTCCAGGGAGACCAGCCTCCAGAAGGTACAGAGGGACCTGTGGTGGTGGATTCAAGTGGGGACGAGTTAATACTTTGTGAGGATGAGGATGTACACACTGAAGAGGGTGAGGAATCGGTGGATGAGGAGGATGAGGATGACATCTTGCCTCCGTAGAGCCAGTTTGTGCAGGGACACATTAATTGCCAGCTTGTTTTGTGGGGGCCCAAACGAACCAATCATTTCAGCCACAGTTGTGTGGCAGACCCTGGCGCTGAAATGATTGATTTGTTAAAGTGTGCATGTCCTGTTTATACAACATAAGGGTGGGTGGAAGGGCCCAAGGACAATTCCATCTTGCACTTCTTTTTTTTCTGTGCATTATGTACAGTTTGGGGCCTAGTTTTTCTA
Source organism: Taudactylus pleione (assembly GCA_031769625.1). Taxonomy (NCBI): domain Eukaryota; kingdom Metazoa; phylum Chordata; class Amphibia; order Anura; family Myobatrachidae; genus Taudactylus; species Taudactylus pleione. The sequence continues at coordinate 372,354 of JAUIMM010000525.1, read as the reverse complement.
ACTGCCATCCTGTCTGCCACTGCAGTGTCACTCCTAGATGGGTCACGTGTTTGTGCCGCCCACTCGTGTCGCTTAGCATAGTCATCCAGCTACCTCGGTGCAACCTTTTGGACATGAAAACACTATTGTGAGGTGTGAGGTGTTCAGAATAGACTGGAAATGAGTGGAAATTAAGGTTATTGAGGTTAATAATAGCATAGGAGCAGAGAAACCAACAAATTCTGTGATTTTAGCTGTTTTTATGCTTTTTAAAAAAAAAATACAGATCCAAAACACAAAACCCAGAACCCAAAACACGGAAGGGTGGTTTTGGCAAAACCAATCCAGATCCAAAACACGAAGAAAGATCCAGATCCAAAACCAAAACACAAAACACAAAAAGTGGCCGGTGCACACCCCTAATATTTATGTATTGTATTTTGTATCTACAGTATATGTATATTTATGTATTGTATCTACTGTATATGTATATTTATGTATTGTATTTACAGTATATGTATATCTATGTATTGTATTTTGTATCTACTGTACATGTATATTTATGTATTGTATTTACAGTATATATATATCTATGTATTGTATTTTGTATCTACTGTACATGTATATTTATGTATTGTATCTACTGTACATGTATATTTATGTATTGTATTTTGTATCTACTGTATATGTATATTTATGTATTGTATTTTGTATCTACAGTATATGTATATTTATGTATTGTATCTACAGTATATGTATGTATTGTATTTTGTATCTACTATATATGTATATTTATGTATTGTATCTACAGTATATGTATATTTATGTATTGTATTTTGTATCTACAGTATATGTATATTTATGTATTGTATCTACTGTATATGTATATTTATGTATTGTATTTACAGTATATGTATATCTATGTATTGTATTTTGTATCTACTGTATATGTATATTTATGTATTGTATTTTGTATCTACTGTATATGTATATTTATGTATTGTATCTACTGTATATGAATGTGTGAGGACATGAGATGTGTGTTACAAATTTACTGGCAGCATCTCAGTCATTGCAGAGATCAATTTACTTTTTAGTCCTTTTGTGTCCCCCATCCGTCTCCTAGTGTATGTGTGATCATTCTCAGGACACATATTTTCTTTAGCATGTATATTATGTACTGTAATAATGTAAGTCATTGTAATGTTTAATACTGGATAAGCCTTGATGTTAGCCTGGTCCATATGTCTGTGTTATTTGTAACCACTAGAGCAAGGTGACACCTCCCAGAACAAAAGACCCTCTAAGTTAATTCCCACCTCCCCAGGGGACGCTCAGGATTTACTCCTCCTTCCATTTGCCTGTTTTGTGCTTCACGTGAACCTGGTAGACTGAACGGAACCATCCCAGCAGGTGTTCGTCAGGGAAGTAATACCCAGAGGAGGTAGGAGAAAGTGACAGCATAGGGGACCCGCACCAATCAGGAGACGGTGCAACCCCCCCTGGGTGGTCACAATATCGTGGGAAATTGGAAGATTTTAAAACATGTCACCGAAGGCAACTCCACATGTTAGTCGCTGACTTTGGCTAAGAGGCCTCGCTCTGCCAAGGTGCTAGTGGAACGCATCACCAGTTCTGTGGATTTATACTTGGAAATTCTGCAAGGACCTATACGCTATTCATTGCTGTGTGTTCTGTGATTAGCTTCTACTGTATGGGGTCCTGGAAATGCTTGATTGTACCCAGGGACTGTCACTGCTGTGTGATCTCTGATAGTTTCTACGTGTGGGGTCCTGGAAGCGATTGAGTGGACATACGCTATGCACTGCTGCGTGATCAGTGATAGTTTCTACTGTGGGGACTGAGGGTCTCTAGCTATTTCGTGAAATTGTTCTGGGACATTATACTCTACTGGGACTGCCTCTGTCTGGACTGCTACCTGTTTATTGCCCGTTCACTGGATTTACTGCTTGTCCTGACATATTATCTATTTCTGTGTGCTGTGGGAAAATAAACCATCACGTTGGTTTCATCTGCTCGGTGTCTGGGTGATTGAGAGAACCCCGTATCCTCACATTTGGCGGCAGCGACAGTGGGATCATTCAGACATCAATCAAGGAGCAGTGAAAGCGTGAAGTCACTCACAATAGAGAAGAGAGGATCAGGCCAACTGAGTGGTCGTCAGTCCTGTAAAAGGTAAAATGGTGCCAAGGAAAGAAAGTCAGTGCCTCAAGTCTCCCAGGGCAGTGAAGCTCGTGGATGGAGGTATGTCGGCATGTCGGCAGGCTAGGAAGCCAGATATATTATTTATTATAAGGATGCAGTACATATGGGCATACTGGAATGATGCTCGGAGGATGATTAGCGGGTGGAGAGTATCCAGCTTAACAGATAAATTGTGTTATCTGGGAGATGCTTTCATGCACTGCAGAAGTGAAGCAGTTGCATGGAATTTGCTGGATGAACCAGAGTTTGAAGAATTCGCGGAGGAAGTGAAGGCTACAATGGCCCAAATGATACAAGGAAGCCACTGTACAAAGACAGAAGGGCAGGTCCAGGATAAGTGGTCCTCCTGGACAGACCCAGAAGAAAGATCCGAAATAGAACTACTGCAACCCGGCCAGACAACCGAGGGGGTTGCCCCAAAATTAACTGTTACCAGTGGAGCGGGGTCATTGTCAGGGGGGCCCCTAAGCCCTATGGACGAAATGAGCATGGAGGAGTTGGTAGCAGAATGCCAGCTGCGGGGCATCCCTGGCCAATTCGGCACGCGCAGGGAAATCCTTCAGTGTATACTCCAGGACGAGGGGGACCCCACCAAAGCGTTCACTGATTATCGGACATTTATCCTCCATCTCGGCCCACAGATGAGTGTGGGGGAACAGCTGGAGTGTCTGGAGTCGTGCTTTGTTGTGCAAGAGGAAGAGGCCTCAGATCGTGGTCTCCTGGATACCCCAGGCTGGCGGGACCAGTGTTGCAGGGTGGATGCAGAGAGGCACCGCCTGCAACAGCTTCTCCCACTCCCAAAGGACACAGCTGCCCAGTGTACTATACTGGGAGAGGCTAGCGCCCAAGTGAAGGAAGCAGTGCCCATAATACAGGCACCCCAGGAGGAGTCGCACTACACCTTCCCTTTTGCTGAGGTGGAAGATGGAGACCTATTAACCAGCTGCCAGGGGATCTATGAGGACAGTGTCCGAGAGGAGATCACCAAGGTTGGGGGAGTATCGTCTCACTTCCCAACCACAAGTATACCAGTCGCAGATGGCATCGTGGTCCAGGCGGTTCAGCATACTCAGCTGGGAGAGGCCCATCATGATGAACTGGCAATGGCAGACTCTTTCATTTTAGCAGGGGAGGCTGAGGAGAAAATGCCCTGTGTATGTCCTGCTATCCTAACTCCCCCTGAAGGATATGAAGGATTGTACCCGATCCCCTATTTGGAAACTGAGGAATTGCAGGCAAAATGTTGGTACGTACCCTGTGATTTAAATGGAACATGGGTAGCAAAGACTGTTAACCTAACATCAGATCATAAATCAGAAGAGGATTTATCACCCTGTAATAACTTGGACAGTGGTGTGGACTGTAACTATGTGCCAGGGGATTTGCCTGCCCTTAGTAAGATTCCAGCAAATACAGACCAGGTGGATGTCAGGAGACAGCGCTTGCAACCCCTTCTCCCACCCCAGGGAGAAGGCACTGCACCACCCGGCCCCCTGCATCTCACAGAACACGAGGCATTTGTGGAGATAATTTTGGAGTGTTCAGCGGTTAAAACCTGGTGTGGTACCCAACCAGTTATCCAGCCGACCGGGCTAGTAGAGGGATTTACCAAGGAGGAGGACAGTCCAGAAGAAGTTCCAGGTGAGACTCTGGCTTTTGAGGGGGGAGGGCTGGGACAGGACCAGCCTGTCCTGGTTGCTCCCCTGCAGCCACTAACTGCATTGTTCCATATACAAGGTTCATCCTGGGGCCCGAGCCGTGAGGAGCCCACATGTTTCACTGAAAGTTGTCAGCCCCCCAGTTGGTGTTTGGGGGAGGAAGGAATGGACACTGCCACAGAAGTGCCATGTAAAGAGACCCAATATTTGCCTGCCCCTGGGCAACCGTTACTTGTACAAGGTGGTGAGGGGGAAGGTACCCACTGCCCCTGTGTTCCAGAAGTGAGGGTGTTAGGATGCCCGATTAGTATGATTTGGGGAAAGGGGTGTGATAATGTGAAGGGGGAACACCAAACGTCTGACTTTGGGGAATTGCTAAATCCTCTGGTGGAAAAAGGGGACATGTTATATTGTAATTTTGTACTTGCGGATTGTCTAACTAGGCTGCTTCTTACATCCTGCGTCTTATGTTACATTATTCTGTGGGACACTGGTGGCACACTCACCCACAAGATGCTTTACCCTGCACCCTACCTCGCCCAATCAGTAGTGGTTCTGGATCCCTCCCCCCCCCCCACCCCATAAGGGACTCGCACCAATCAGGAGACGGTGCAACCCCCCTGGGTGGTCACAATATCGTGGGAAATTGGAAGATTTTAAAACATGTCACCGAAGGCAACTCCACATGTTAGTCGCTGACTTTGGCTAAGAGGCCTCGCTCTGCCAAGGTACTAGTGGAATGCATCACCAGTTCTGTGGATTTATACTTGGAAATTCTGCAAGGACCTATACGCTATTCATTGCTGTGTGTTCTGTGATTAGCTTCTACTGTATGGGGTCCTGGAAATGCTTGATTGTACCCAGGGACTATCACTGCTGTGTGATCTCTGATAGTTTCTACGTGTGGGGTCCTGGAAGCGATTGAGTGGACATACGCTATTCACTGCTGTGTGATCTCTGATAGTTTATACGTGTGGGGTCCTGGAAGCGATTGAGTGGACATACGCTATGCACTGGTGCGTGATCAGTGATAGTTTCTACTGTGGGGACAGAGGGTCTCTAGCTATTTCGTGGAATTGTTCTGGGACATTATACTCTACTGGGACTGCCTCTGTCTGGACTGCTACCTGTTTATTGCCCGTTCACTGGATTTACTGCTTGTCCTGACATATTATCTATTTCTGTGTGCTCTGGAAAAATAAACCATCACGTTGGTTTCATCTGCTCGGTGTCAGGGTGATTGAGAGAACCCCGTATCCTCACAGAATGTATTGTATTTTGTATCTACTGTACATGTATATTTATGTATTGTATCTACTGTAAAAGTATATTTATGTATTGTATTTTGTATCTACAGTATATGTATATTTATGTATTTTATCTACTGTATATGTATATTTATGTATAGTATTTTGTATCTACAGTATATGTATATTTATGTATTGTATTTTGTATCTACTGTATATGTATATGTATTGTATCTACTGTATATGTATATTTATGTATTGTATTTTGTATCTACTGTACATGTATATTTATGTATTGTATCTACTGTAAAAGTATATTTATGTATTGTATTTTGTATCTACAGTATATGTATATTTATGTATTATATCTACTGTATATGTATATTTATGTATTGTAATTTGTATCTACAGTATATATATATATGTATTGTATCTACAGTATATGTATATTTATGTATTGTATTTTGTATCTACAGTATATGTATAATTATGTATTGTATTTTGTATCTACTGTACATGTATATTTATGTATTGTATCTACTGTATATGTATATTTATGTATTGTATTTTATATCTACTGTATATGTATATTTATGTATTGTATCTACAGTATATGTATATATATGTATTGTATTTTGTATCTACTGTATATGTATATGTATTGTATCTACTGTATATATATATTTATGTATTGTATTTTGTATCTACTGTATATGTATTGTATTTTGTATCTACAGTATATGTATATATATGTATTGTATATTGTATCTACTGTATATGTATTGTATCTACTGTATATGTATATTTATGTATTGTATCTACTGTATATGTATATTTATGTATTGTATTTTGTATCTACAGTATATGTATATTTATGTATTGTATCTACTGTATATGTATATTTATGTATAGTATTTTGTATCTACAGTATATGTATATATATGTATTGTATTTTGTATCTACTGTATATGTATTGTATCTACTGTATATGTATATTTATGTATTGTATTTTGTATCTACAGTATACGTATATTTATGTATTGTATCTACAGTATATGTATATTTATGTATAGTATTTTGTATCTACAGTATATGTATATTTATGTATTGTATATACTGTATATGTATATTTATGTATTGTATCTACAGTATATGTATATTTATGTATTGTATTTTGTATCTACTGTACATGTAAATTTATGTATTGTATCTACAGTATATGTATATTTATGTATTGTATTTTGTATCTACAGTATACGTATATTTATGTATTGTATCTACAGTATATGTATATTTATGTATTGTATTTTGTATCTACTGTACATGTATATTTATGTATTGTATCTACAGTATATGTATATTTATGTATTGTATTTTGTATCTACAGTATATGTATATTTATGTATTGTATCTACAGTATATGTATATTTATGTATTTTATTTTGTATCTACTGTACATGTATATTTATGTATTGTATCTACTGTATATGTATGTATTGTATTTTGTATCTACTGTACATGTATATTTATGTATTGTATCTACTGTATATGTATATTTATGTATTGTATTTTGTATCTACAGTATATGTATATTTATGTATTGTATTTTGTATCTACAGTATATGTATATTTATGTATTATATCTACTGTATATGTATATTTATGTATTGTAATTTGTATCTACAGTATATATATATATGTATTGTATCTACAGTATATGTATATTTATGTATTGTATTTTGTATCTACAGTATATGTATATTTATGTATTGTATTTTGTATCTACTGTACATGTATATTTATGTATTGTATCTACTGTATATGTATATTTATGTATTGTATTTTATATCTACTGTATATGTATATTTATGTATTGTATCTACAGTATATGTATATATATGTATTGTATTTTGTATCTACTGTATATGTATATGTATTGTATCTACTGTATATATATATTTATGTATTGAATTTTGTATCTACTGTATATGTATTGTATTTTGTATCTACAGTATATGTATATATATGTATTGTATATTGTATCTACTGTATATGTATTGTATCTACTGTATATGTATATTTATGTATTGTATCTACTGTATATGTATATTTATGTATTGTATTTTGTGTCTACAGTATATGTATATTTATGTATTGTATCTACTGTATATGTATATTTATGTATAGTATTTTGTATCTACAGTATATGTATATATATGTATTGTATTTTGTATCTACTGTATATGTATATGTATTGTATCTACTGTATATGTATATTTATGTATTGTATTTTGTATCTACAGTATATGTATATTTATGTATTGTATCTACAGTATATGTATATTTATGTATTGTATCTACAGTATATGTATGTTTATGTATTGTATTTTGAAGCTACAATACATGTATATTTATGTATTGTATCTACTATATATGTATATTTATGTATTGTATTTTGTATCTACAGTATATGTATATTTATGTATTGTATATACTGTATATGTATATTTATGTATTGTATCTACTGTATATGTATATTTATGTATTGTATTTTGTAGCTACTGTACATGTATATTTATGTATTTTATTTTGTATCTACTGTACATGTATATTTATGTATTGTATCTACTGTATATGTATGTATTGTATTTTGTATCTACTGTACATGTATATTTATGTATTGTATCTACTGTATATGTATATTTATGTATTGTATTTTGTATCTACAGTATATGTATATTTATGTATTGTATCTACTGTATATGTATATTTATGTATTGTATTTTGTATCTACTGTATATGTATATTTATGTATTGTATCTACAGTATATGTATATAAATGTAATGTATTTTCTATCTACTGTATATGTATTGTATCTACTGTATATGTATAATTATGTATTGTATTTTGTATCTACAGTATATGTATATTTATGTATTGTATCTACTGTATATGTATATTTATGTATTGTATTTTGTATCTACAGTATATATATGTATTGTATCTACTGTATATGTATATTTATATATTGTATCTACTGTATATGTATAATTATGTATTGTATTTTGTATCTACAGTATATGTATAATTATGTATTGTATCTACTGTATATGTATATTTATGTATTGTATTTTGTATCTACAGTATATGTATATTTATGTAATGTATCTACAGTATATGTATATTTATGTATTGTATTTTGTAGCTACTGTACATGTATATTTATGTATTTTATTTTGTATCTACTGTACATGTATATTTATGTATTGTATCTACTGTATATGTATGTATTGTATTTTGTATCTACTGTACATGTATATTTATGTATTGTATCTACTGTATATGTATATTTATGTATTGTATTTTGTATCTACAGTATATGTATATTTATGTATTGTATCTACTGTATATGTATATTTATGTATTGTATTTTGTATCTACTGTATATGTATATTTATGTATTGTATCTACAGTATATGTATATAAATGTAATGTATTTTCTATCTACTGTATATGTATTGTATCTACTGTATATGTATATTTATGTATTGTATTTTGTATCTACAGTATATGTATATTTATGTATTGTATCTACAGTATATATATATATATATATATATATATATGTATTGTATTTTGTATCTACTGTATATGTATATGTATTGTATCTACTATATATATATTGTATTTTGTATCTACTGTATATGTATATGTATTGTATCTACTGTATATGTATAATTATGTATTGTATTTTGTATCTACAGTATATGTATATTTATGTATTGTATCTACTTTATATGTATATTTATGTATTGTATTTTGTATCTACAGTATATATATATGTATTGTATCTACTGTATATGTATGTTTATATATTGTATCTACTGTATATGTATAATTATGTATTGTATTTTGTATCTACAGTATATGTATATTTATGTATTGTATCTACTGTATATGTATATTTATGTATTGCATTTTGTATCTACAGTATATATATATATATATATATATGTATTGTATTTTGTATCTACTCTATATGTATTGTATCTACTGTATATGTATATTTATGTATTGTATTTTGTATCTACAGTATATGTATATTTATGTAATGTATCTACAGTATATGTATATTTATGTATTGTATTTTGTAGCTACTGTACATGTATATTTATGTATAGTATCTACTATATATGTATATTTATATATTTTATTTTGTATCTACTGTATATGTATATTTATGTATTGTATCTAATATATATGTATATTTATATATTTTATTTTGTATCTACTGTATATGTATATTTATGTATTGTATCTACTGTATATGTATATTTATGTATTGGATCTACAGTATATGTATATTATATATTGTATTTTGTATCTACTGTATATGTATTGTATATCTACTGTATGTGTAGAATTATGTATTGTATTTTGTATCTACAGTATATGTATATTTATGTATTGTATCTACTGTATATGTATATTTATGTATTGTATTTTGTATCTACAGTATATATATGTATTGTATCTACTGTATATGTATATTTATATATTGTATCTACTGTATATGTATAATTATGTATTGTATTTTGTATCTACAGAATATGTATAATTATGTATTGTATCTACTGTATATGTATATTTATGTATTGCATTTTGTATCTACAGTATATATATATATATGTATTGTATTTTGTATCTACTGTATATGTATATGTATTGTATCTACTGTATATGTATATTTATGTATTGTATTTTGTATCTACAGTATATGTATATTTATGTAATGTATCTACAGTATATGTATATTTATGTATTGTATTTTGTAGCTACTGTACATGTATATTTATGTATAGTATCTACCATATATGTATATTTATATATTTTATTTTGTATCTACTGTATATGTATATTTATGTATTGTATCTACTGTATATGTATATTTATGTATTGGATCTACAGTATATGTATATTTATGTATTGTATTTTGTATCTACAGTACATGTATATTTATGTATTGTATCTACAGCATATGTATATTTATGTATTGTATTTTGTATCTACTGTACATGTATATTTATGTATTGTATCTACAGTATATGTATATTTATGTATTGTATTTTGTATATACTGTACATGTATATTTATGTATTGTATCTACTGTATATGTACATTTATGTATTGTATTTTGTATCTACAGTATATGTATATTTATGTATTGTATCTACTGTATATGTATATTTAAGTATTGTATTTTGTATCTACTGTATATGTATATTTATTTATTGTATCTACAGTATATGTATATATATGTATTGTATTTTGTATCTACTGTATATGTATATGTATATTTATGTATTGTATCTACTGTATATGTATAATTATGTATTGTATTTTGTATCTACAGTATATGTATATTTTTGTATTGTATCTACTGTATATGTATATTTATGTATTGTATTTTGTATATACTGTACATGTATATTCATGTATTGTATCTACTGTATATGTATAGTTATGTATTGTATTTTGTATCTACTGTACATGTATATTTATGTATTGTATCTACAGTATATGTATATTTATGTATTGTATTTTATATCTACAGTATACGTATATTTATGTATTGTATCTACAGTATATGTATATTTATGTATTGTATTTTGTATCTACTGTACATGTATATTTATGTATTGTATCTACAGTATATGTATATTTATGTATTGTATTTTGTATCTACAGTATATGTATATTTATGTATTGTATCTACAGTATATGTATATTTATGTATTTTATTGTGTATCTACTGTACATGTATATTTATGTATTGTATCTACTGTATATGTATGTATTGTATTTTGTATCTACTGTACATGTATATTTATGTATTGTATCTACTGTATATGTATATTTATGTATTGTATTTTGTATCTACAGTATATGTATATTTATGTATTGTATTTTGTATCTACAGTATATGTATATTTATGTATTATATCTACTGTATATGTATATTTATGTATTGTAATTTGTATCTACAGTATATATATATATGTATTGTATCTACAGTATATGTATATTTATGTATTGTATTTTGTATCTACAGTATATGTATTTTTATGTATTGTATTTTGTATCTACTGTACATGTATATTTATGTATTGTATCTACTGTATATGTATATTTATGTATTGTATTTTATATCTACTGTATATGTATATTTATGTATTGTATCTACAGTATATGTATATGTATGTATTGTATTTTGTATCTACTGTATATGTATATGTATTGTATCTACTGTATATATATATATTTATGTATTGAATTTTGTATCTACTGTATATGTATTGTATTTTGTATCTACAGTATATGTATATATATGTATTGTATATTGTATCTACTGTATATGTATTGTATCTACTGTATATGTATATTTATGTATTGTATCTACTGTATATGTATATTTATGTATTGTATTTTGTATCTACAGTATATGTATATTTATGTATTGTATCTACTGTATATGTATATTTATGTATAGTATTTTGTATCTACAGTATATGTATATATATGTATTGTATTTTGTATCTACTGTATATGTATATGTATTGTATCTACTGTATATGTATATTTATGTATTGTATTTTGTATCTACAGTATATGTATATTTATGTATTGTATCTACAGTATATGTATATTTATGTATTGTATCTACAGTATATGTATGTTTATGTATTGTATTTTGAAGCTACAATACATGTATATTTATGTATTGTATCTACTATATATGTATATTTATGTATTGTATTTTGTATCTACAGTATATGTATATTTATGTATTGTATATACTGTATATGTATATTTATGTATTGTATCTACTGTATATGTATATTTATGTATTGTATTTTGTAGCTACTGTACATGTATATTTATGTATTTTATTTTGTATCTACTGTACATGTATATTTATGTATTGTATCTACTGTATATGTATGTATTGTATTTTGTATCTACTGTACATGTATATTTATGTATTGTATCTACTGTATATGTATATTTATGTATTGTATTTTGTATCTACAGTATATGTATATTTATGTATTGTATCTACTGTATATGTATATTTATGTATTGTATCTACAGTATATGTATATAAATGTAATGTATTTTCTATCTACTGTATATGTATTGTATCTACTGTATATGTTTAATTATGTATTGTATTTTGTATCTACAGTATATGTATATTTATGTATTGTATCTACTGTATATGTATATTTATGTATTGTATTTTGTATCTACAGTATATATATGTATTGTATCTACTGTATATGTATATTTATATATTGTATCTACTGTATATGTATAATTATGTATTGTATTTTGTATCTACAGTATATGTATAATTATGTATTGTATCTACTGTATATGTATATTTATGTATTGTATTTTGTATCTACAGTATATGTATATTTATGTAATGTATCTACAGTATATGTATATTTATGTATTGTATTTTGTAGCTACTGTACATGTATATTTATGTATTTTATTTTGTATCTACTGTACATGTATATTTATGTATTGTATCTACTGTATATGTATGTATTGTATTTTGTATCTACTGTACATGTATATTTAAGTATTGTATCTACTGTATATGTATATTTATGTATTGTATTTTGTATCTACAGTATATGTATATTTATGTATTGTATCTACTGTATATGTATATTTATGTATTGTATTTTGTATCTACTGTATATGTATATTTATGTATTGTATCTACAGTATATGTATATAAATGTAATGTATTTTCTATCTACTGTATATGTATTGTATCTACTGTATATGTATATTTATGTATTGTATTTTGTATCTACTGTATATGTATATGTATTGTATCTACTATATATATATTGTATTTTGTATCTACTGTATATGTATATGTATTGTATCTACTGTATATGTATAATTATGTATTGTATTTTGTATCTACAGTATATGTATATTTATGTATTGTATCTACTGTATATGTATATTTATGTATTGCATTTTGTATCTACAGTATATATATATATATATGTATTGTATTTTGTATCTACTCTATATGTATTGTATCTACTGTATATGTATATTTATGTATTGTATTTTGTATCTACAGTATATGTATATTTATGTAATGTATCTACAGTATATGTATATTTATGTATTGTATTTTGTAACTACTGTACATGTATATTTATGTATAGTATCTACTATATATGTATATTTATATATTTTATTTTGTATCTACTGTATATGTATCTTTATGTATTGTATCTACTATATATGTATATTTATATATTTTATTTTGTATCTACTGTATATGTATATTTATGTATTGTATCTACTGTATATGTATATTTATGTATTGGATCTACAGTATATGTATATTTATATATTGTATTTTGTATCTACTGTATATGTATTGTATATCTACTGTATATGTATAATTATGTATTGTATTTTGTATCTACAGTATATGTATATTTATGTATTGTATCTACTGTATATGTATATTTATGTATTGTATTTTGTATCTACAGTATATATATGTATTGTATCTACTGTATATGTATATTTATATATTGTATCTACTGTATATGTATAATTATGTATTGTATTTTGTATCTACAGAATATGTATAATTATGTATTGTATCTACTGTATATGTATATTTATGTATTGCATTTTGTATCTACAGTATATATATATATATATATATATATATATGTATTGTATTTTGTATCTACTGTATATGTATATGTATTGTATCTACTGTATATGTATATTTATGTATTGTATTTTGTATCTACAGTATATGTATATTTATGTAAAGTATCTACAGTATATGTATATTTATGTATTGTATTTTGTAGCTACTGTACATGTATATTTATGTATAGTATCTACCATATATGTATATTTATATATTTTATTTTGTATCTACTGTATATGTATATTTATGTATTGTATCTACTGTATATGTATATTTATGTATTGGATCTACAGTATATGTATATTTATGTATTGTATTTTGTATCTACAGTACATGTATATTTATGTATTGTATCTACAGCATATGTATATTTATGTATTGTATTTTGTATCTACTGTACATGTATATTTATGTATTGTATCTACAGTATATGTATATTTATGTATTGTATCTACAGTATATGTATATATATATATATATATATGTATTGTATTTTGTATCTACTGTATATGTATATGTATTGTATCTACTATATATATATATTGTATTTTGTATCTACTGTATATGTATATGTATTGTATCTACTGTATATGTATAATTATGTATTGTATTTTGTATCTACAGTATATGTATATTTATGTATTGTATCTACTGTATATGTATATTTATGTATTGCATTTTGTATCTACAGTATATATATATATATATATATATGTATTGTATTTTGTATCTACTCTATATGTATTGTATCTACTGTATATGTATATTTATGTATTGTATTTTGTATCTACAGTATATGTATATTTAAGTATTGTATCTACTGTATATGTATATTTATGTATTGTATTTTGTATCTACAGTATATGTATATTTATGTATTGTATCTACTGTATATGTATATTTATGTATTGTATTTTGTATCTACTGTATATGTATATTTATGTATTGTATCTACAGTATATGTATATAAATGTAATGTATTTTCTATCTACTGTATATGTATTGTATCTACTGTATATGTATATTTATGTATTGTATTTTGTATCTACAGTATATGTATATTTATGTATTGTATCTACAGTATATGTATATATATATATATATATATATATGTATTGTATTTTGTATCTACTGTATATGTATATGTATTGTATCTACTATATATATATTGTATTTTGTATCTACTGTATATGTATATGTATTGTATCTACTGTATATGTATAATTATGTATTGTATTTTGTATCTACAGTATATGTATATTTATGTATTGTATCTACTGTATATGTATATTTATGTATTGCATTTTGTATCTACAGTATATATATATATATATATATATATGTATTGTATTTTGTATCTACTCTATATGTATTGTATCTACTGTATATGTATATTTATGTATTGTATTTTGTATCTACAGTATATGTATATTTATGTAATGTATCTACAGTATATGTATATTTATGTATTGTATTTTGTAACTACTGTACATGTATATTTATGTATAGTATCTACTATATATGTATATTTATATATTTTATTTTGTATCTACTGTATATGTATATTTATGTATTGTATCTAATATATATGTATATTTATATATTTTATTTTGTATCTACTGTATATGTATATTTATGTATTGTATCTACTGTATATGTATATTTATGTATTGGATCTACAGTATATGTATATTTATATATTGTATTTTGTATCTACTGTATATGTATTGTATATCTACTGTATATGTATAATTATGTATTGTATTTTGTATCTACAGTATATGTATATTTATGTATTGTATCTACTGTATATGTATATTTATGTATTGTATTTTGTATCTACAGTATATATATATGTATTGTATCTACTGTATATGTATATTTATATATTGTATCTACTGTATATGTATAATTATGTATTGTATTTTGTATCTACAGAATATGTATAATTATGTATTGTATCTACTGTATATGTATATTTATGTATTGCATTTTGTATCTACAGTATATATATATATATATATATATATATATATGTATTGTATTTTGTATCTACTGTATATGTATATGTATTGTATCTACTGTATATGTATATTTATGTATTGTATTTTGTATCTACAGTATATGTATATTTATGTAATGTATCTACAGTATATGTATATTTATGTATTGTATTTTGTAGCTACTGTACATGTATATTTATGTATAGTATCTACCATATATGTATATTTATATATTTTATTTTGTATCTACTGTATATGTATATTTATGTATTGTATCTACTGTATATGTATATTTATGTATTGGATCTACAGTATATGTATATTTATGTATTGTATTTTGTATCTACAGTACATGTATATTTATGTATTGTATCTACAGCATATGTATATTTATGTATTGTATTTTGTATCTACTGTACATGTATATTTATGTATTGTATCTACAGTATATGTATATTTATGTATTGTATCTACAGTATATGTATATATATATATATATATATATGTATTGTATTTTGTATCTACTGTATATGTATATGTATTGTATCTACTATATATATATATTGTATTTTGTATCTACTGTATATGTATATGTATTGTATCTACTGTATATGTATAATTATGTATTGTATTTTGTATCTACAGTATATGTATATTTATGTATTGTATCTACTGTATATGTATATTTATGTATTGCATTTTGTATCTACAGTATATATATATATATATATATATGTATTGTATTTTGTATCTACTCTATATGTATTGTATCTACTGTATATGTATATTTATGTATTGTATTTTGTATCTACAGTATATGTATATTTATGTAATGTATCTACAGTATATGTATATTTATGTATTGTATTTTGTAACTACTGTACATGTATATTTATGTATAGTATCTACTATATATGTATATTTATATATTTTATTTTGTATCTACTGTATATGTATATTTATGTATTGTATCTAATATATATGTATATTTATATATTTTATTTTGTATCTACTGTATATGTATATTTATATATTGTATCTACTGTATATGTATATTTATGTATTGGATCTACAGTATATGTATATTTATATATTGTATTTTGTATCTACTGTATATGTATTGTATATCTACTGTATATGTATAATTATGTATTGTATTTTGTATCTACAGTATATGTATATTTATGTATTGTATCTACTGTATATGTATATTTATGTATTGTATTTTGTATCTACAGTATATATATGTATTGTATCTACTGTATATGTATATTTATATATTGTATCTACTGTATATGTATAATTATGTATTGTATTTTGTATCTACAGAATATGTATAATTATGTATTGTATCTACTGTATATGTATATTTATGTATTGCATTTTGTATCTACAGTATATATATATATATATATATATATATATATATATGTATTGTATTTTGTATCTACTGTATATGTATATGTATTGTATCTACTGTATATGTATATTTATGTATTGTATTTTGTATCTACAGTATATGTATATTTATGTAATGTATCTACAGTATATGTATATTTATGTATTGTATTTTGTAGCTACTGTACATGTATATTTATGTATAGTATCTACCATATATGTATATTTATATATTTTATTTTGTATCTACTGTATATGTATATTTATGTATTGTATCTACTGTATATGTATATTTATGTATTGGATCTACAGTATATGTATATTTATGTATTGTATTTTGTATCTACAGTACATGTATATTTATGTATTGTATCTACAGCATATGTATATTTATGTATTGTATTTTGTATCTACTGTACATGTATATTTATGTATTGTATCTACAGTATATGTATATTTATGTATTGTATTTTGTATATACTGTACATGTATATTTATGTATTGTATCTACTGTATATGTACATTTATGTATTGTATTTTGTATCTACAGTATATGTATATTTATGTATTGTATCTACTGTATATGTATATTTATTTATTGTATCTACAGTATATGTATATATATGTATTGTATTTTGTATCTACTGTATATGTATATGTATATTTATGTATTGTATCTACTGTATATGTATAATTATGTATTGTATTTTGTATCTACAGTATATGTATATTTTTGTATTGTATCTACTGTATATGTATATTTATGTATTGTATTTTGTATATACTATACATGTATATTCATGTATTGTATCTACTGTATATGTATAGTTATGTATTGTATTTTGTATCTACAGTATATGTATATTTATGTTTTGTATCTACTGTATATGTATATTTATGTATTGT
Organism: Taudactylus pleione; assembly: GCA_031769625.1. Taxonomy (NCBI): domain Eukaryota; kingdom Metazoa; phylum Chordata; class Amphibia; order Anura; family Myobatrachidae; genus Taudactylus; species Taudactylus pleione. The sequence continues at coordinate 354,166 of JAUIMM010000525.1, read as the reverse complement.
ATTTTGTATCTACTGTATATGTATATTTATGTATTGTATCTACAGTATATGTATATATATGTATTGTATTTTGTATCTACTGTATATGTATATGTATTGTATCTACTGTATATGTATATTTATGTATTGTATTTTGTATCTACAGTATATATATATTTATGTAATGTATCTACAGCATATGTATATTTATGTATTGTATTTTGTAGCTACTGTACATGTGTATTTATGTATTGTATCTACTATATATATATATTTATGTATTGTATTTTGTATCTACTGTATATGTATATTTATGTATTGTATCTACAGTATATGTATATTTATGTATTGTATCGACAGTATATGTATAGTTATGTATTGTATTTTGTATATACTGTACATGTATATTTAGGTATTGTATCTACTGTATATGTATATTTATGTATTGTATTTTGTATCTATAGTATATGTATATTTATGTATTGTATCTACTGTATATGTATATTTATGTATTCTATCTACAGTATATGTATATTTATGTATTGTATTTTGTATCTACTGTACATGTATAATTATGTATTGTATTTTGTATATACTATACATTTATATATATGTATTGTATCTACTGTATATGTATATTTATGTATTGTATTTTGAATCTACAGTAAATGTAAATTTATGTGTTGTATCTACTGTATATTTATGTATTGTATTTTGTATCTACTGTATATGTAATTTTATGTATTGTATCTACTGTATATGTTTATATATGTATTGTATTTTGTATCTACTGTATATGTTTATGTATTGTATCTACTGTATATGTATATTTATGTATTGTATCTACTGTATATGTATAATTATGTATTGTATTTTGTATCTACAGTATATGTATATTTATGTATTGTATCTACTGTATATGTATATTTATGTATTGTATTTTGTATCTACTGTATATGTATATTTATGTATTGTATCTACAGTAAATGTATATATATGTATTGTATTTTGTATCTACAGTATATGTATATTTATGTATTGTATCTACTGTATATGTATATTTATGTATTGTATTTTGTATCTACTGTACATGTATATTTATGTAATGTATCTACAGTATATGTATATATATGTATTGTATTTTGTATCTACAGTATATGTATATTTATGTATTGTATCTACTGTATATGTATATTTATGTATTGTATTTTGTATCTACAGTATATATATATGTATTGTATTTTGTATCTACTGTAAATGTATATGTATTGTATCTACTGTATATGTATATATATATATATATATATATGTATTGTATTTTGTATCTACTGTAAATGTATATGTATTGTATCTACAGTATATGTATATATATATATATGTATTGTATTTTGTATCTACTGTAAATGTATATGTATTGTATCTACTGTATATGTATATTCATGTATTGTATTTTGTATCTACAGTATATGTATATTTATGTAATGTATCTACAGTATATGTATATTTATGTATTGTATTTTGTATCTACTGTACATGTATATTTATGTATTGTATCTACTATATATGTATATTTATGTATTGTATTTTGTATCTACTGTATATGTATATTTATGTATTGTATCTACAGTATATGTATATTTATGTATTGTATTTTGTATCTACTGTACATGTATATTTATGTATTGTATCTACTGTATTGGTATATTTATGTATTGTATCTACAGTATATGTATATTTATGTAATGTATTTTGTATCTACTGTACATGTATATTCATGTATTGTATCTACAGTATATGTATATTTATGTATTGTATTTTGTATATACTGTACATGTATTTTCATGTATTGTATCTACTGTATATGTATATTTATGTATTGTAGTTTGTATCTACAGTATATGTATATTTATGTATTGTATCTACTGTATATGTATATTTATGTATTGTATTTTGTATCTACTGTATATGTATATTTAAGTATTGTATCTACAATATATGTATATATATGTATTGTATTTTGTATCTACTGTATATGTATATGTATTGTATTTACTGTATATGTATATTTATGTATTGTATTTTGTATCTACAGTATATGTATATTTATGTATTGTATCTACAGTATATGTGTATATATATATATATATATATGTATTGTATATTCTATCTACTGTATATGTATATGTATCTACTATATATGTATTGTATTTTGTATCTACAGTATAAGTATATTTATGTATTGTATCTAAAGTATATGTATATATATGTATTGTATTTTGTATCTACTGTATATGTATGTATTGTATCTACTGTATATGTATATTTACGTATTGTATCTACTGTATATGTACAATTATGTATTGTATTTTGTTTCTACAGTATATGTATATTTATGTATTGTATTCTGTATCTACAGTATATGTATATATATATATATTGTATTTTGTATCTACAGTATATGTATAGGTATTGTATCTACTGTATATGTATATTTATGTATTGTATCTACTGTATATGTATATTTATGTATTGTATTTTGTATCTACTGTATATGTATATTTATGTATTGTATCTACAGTATATGTATATATATATATTGTATTTTGTATCTACAGTATATGTATATTTATGTATTGTATCTACTGTATATGTATATTTATGTATTGTATTTTGTATCTACAGTATATATATATGTATTGTATTTTGTATCTACTGTAAATGTATATGTATTGTATCTACTGTATATGTATATTCATGTATTGTATTTTGTATCTACAGTATATGTATATTTATGTAATGTATCTACAGTATATGTATATTTATGTATTGTATTTTGTATCTACTGTACATGTATATTTATGTATTGTATCTACTATATATGTATATTTATGTATTGTATTTTGTATCTACTGTATATGTATATTTATGTATTGTATCTACAGTATATGTATATTTATGTATTGTATTTTGTATCTACTGTACATGTATATTTATGTATTGTATCTACTGTATTGGTATATTTATGTATTGTATCTACAGTATATGTATATTTATGTAATGTATTTTGTATCTACTGTACATGTATATTCATGTATTGTATCTACAGTATATGTATATTTATGTATTGTATTTTGTATATACTGTACATGTATTTTCATGTATTGTATCTACTGTATATGTATATTTATGTATTGTAGTTTGTATCTACAGTATATGTATATTTATGTATTGTATCTACTGTATATGTATATTTATGTATTGTATTTTGTATCTACTGTATATGTATATTTAAGTATTGTATCTACAATATATGTATATATATGTATTGTATTTTGTATCTACTGTATATGTATATGTATTGTATTTACTGTATATGTATATTTATGTATTGTATTTTGTATCTACAGTATATGTATATTTATGTATTGTATCTACAGTATATGTGTATATATATATATATATATATATATATATATGTATTGTATATTCTATCTACTGTATATGTATATGTATCTACTATATATGTATTGTATTTTGTATCTACAGTATAAGTATATTTATGTATTGTATCTAAAGTATATGTATATATATGTATTGTATTTTGTATCTACTGTATATGTATGTATTGTATCTACTGTATATGTATATTTACGTATTGTATCTACTGTATATGTACAATTATGTATTGTATTTTGTTTCTACAGTATATGTATATTTATGTATTGTATTCTGTATCTACAGTATATGTATATATATATATATATATATATATATATTGTATTTTGTATCTACAGTATATGTATAGGTATTGTATCTACTGTATATGTATATTTATGTATTGTATTGTGTATCTACAGTATATGTATATTTATGTATTGTATCTACAGTATATATATATATTTATGTATTGTATTTTGTAGCTACTGTACATGTATATTTATGTATTGTATCTACAATATATGTATATTTATGTATTGTATTTTGTATCTACAGTATATGTATATTTACGTATTGTATCTACTGTATATGTATATTTATGTATTGTATTTTGTATCTACTGTACATGTATATTTATGTATTGTATCTACAGTATATGTATATTTATGTATTGTATTTTGTATATACTGTACATGTATATTTATGTATTGTATCTACTGTATATGTATATGTATGTATTGTATTTTGTATCTACAGTATATATATATATACATATATGTATTGTATTTTGTATCTACTGTATATGTATATTTATGTATTGTATTATGTATCTACAGTATATGTATATTTATGTATTGTATTTTGTATCTACAGTATATATATATGTATTGTATTTTGTATCTACTGTAAATGTATATGTATTGTATCTACTGTATATGTCTATTAATGTATATGTATTGTATCTACTGTATATGTATATTTATGTATTGTATTTTGTATCTACAGTATATGTATATTTATGTAATGTATCTACAGTATATGCATATTTATATATTGCATTTTGTATCTACTGTACATGTATATTTATGTATTGTATCTACTATATATGTATATTTATGTATTGTATTTTGTATCTACTGTATATGTATATTTATGTATTGTATCTACAGTATATGTATATTTATGTAATGTATTTTGAATCTACTGTACATGTATATTCATGTATTGTATCTACAGTATATGTATATTTATGTATTGTATTTTGTATATACTGTACATGTATATTCATGTATTGTATCTACTGTATATGTATATTTATGTATTGTAGTTTGTATCTACAGTATATGTATATTTATGTATTGTATCTACTGTATATGTATATTTATGTATTGTATTTTGTATCTACTGTATATGTATATTTAAGTATTGTATCTACAATATATGTATATATATGTATTGTATTTTGTATCTACTGTATATGTATTGTATCTACTGTATATGTATATTTATGTATTGTATTTTGTATCTACAGTATATGTATATTTATGTATTGTATCTACTGTATATGTATATTTATGTATTGGATCTACAGTATATGTATATTTATGTATTGTATTTTGTATCTACAGTACATGTATATTTATGTATTGTATCTACAGCATATGTATATTTATGTATTGTATTTTGTATCTACTGTACATGTATATTTATGTATTGTATCTACAGTATATGTATATTTATGTATTGTATTTTGTATATACTGTACATGTATATTTATGTATTGTATCTACTGTATATGTATATTTATGTATTGTATTTTGTATCTACAGTATATGTATATTTATGTTTTGTATCTACTGTATATGTATATTTATGTATTGTATTTTGTATCTACTGCATATGTATATTTATTTACTGTATCTACAGTATATGTATATATATGTATTGTATTTTGTATCTACTGTATATGTATATGTATATTTATGTATTGTATCTACCGTTTATGTATAATTATGTATTGTATTTTGTATCTACAGTATATGTATATTTTTGTATTGTATCTACTGTATATGTATATTTATGTATTGTATTTTGTATATACTGTACATGTATATTCATGTATTGTATCTACTGTATATGTATATTTATGTATTGTATTTTGTATCAACAGTATATGTATATTTATGTATTGTATCTACTGTATATGTATATTTATGTATTGTATTTTGTATCTACTGTATATGTATTTATGTATTGTATCTACAGTATATGTATATATATGTATTGTATTTTGTACCTACTGTATATGTATATGTATTGTATCTACTGTATATGTATATTTATGTATTGTATTTTGTATCTACTGTATATGTATATTTATGTATTGTATCTACAGTATATGTATATTTATGTATTGTATTTTGTATGTACAGTACATGTATATTTATGTATTGTATCGACAGTATATATATAGTTATGTATTGTATTTTGTATATACTGTACATGTATATTTATGTATTGTATCTACTGTATATGTATATTTATGTATTGTATTTTGTATCTACAGTATATATATATATACATATATGTATTGTATTTTGTATCTACTGTATATGTATATTTATGTATTGTATTATGTATCTACAGTATACGTATATTTATGTATTGTATCTACTGTATATGTATATTTAAGTATTGTATTTTGTATCTACAGTATATGTATATTTATGTATTGTATCTACAGTATATGTATATATATGTATTGTATTTTGTATCTACAGTATATGTATATTTATGTATTGTATCTACTGTATATGTATATTTATGTTTTGTATTTTGTATCTACAGTATATATATATATGTATTGTATTTTGTATCTACTGTATATGTATATTTATGTATTGTATCTACAGTAAATGTATATATATGTATTGTATTTTGTATCTACAGTATATGTATATTTATGTATTGTATCTACTGTATATGTATATTTATGTATTGTATTTTGTATCTACTGTACATGTATATTTATGTAATGTATCTACAGTATATGTATATATATGTATTGTATTTTGTATCTACAGTATATGTATATTTATGTATTGTATCTACTGTATATGTATATTTATGTATTGTATTTTGTATCTACAGTATATATATATGTATTGTATTTTGTATCTACTGTAAATGTATATGTATTGTATCTACTGTATATGTATATATATATATATATATATATATGTATTGTAT